>CAEGAF010012735.1:0-18167 GCA_903067075.1 Micropoecilia bifurca
ATGTTCAAGGCCAACCAAGCTTTAATATCACCTAGACATGCCAGGAGATGGTTGATAGAATGTACATCCTTCTGCTTAGGGGCAAATAAATCTGACAATCATCAGCGTAACAATGAAAAGAAATTTCATGTTTCTTGAGGATACAACCCAGAGGCAATAAATAAAAAGAGAAAAGCAGTGGGCCCAGAATTGAGCCCTGTGGGACAACATAAGGCATTGAAGCAGCAGATGATTCAGTCACTATTTCACTTATATCACTTTAGTCTTTTGGGTTGATTTATAGGAGAAGACCAGGATGAGCTGCTTGCACATTTATTGTGCAGCACAGTGTGTCTTTCGAATCGCTTCTTACAGTCTAATAAATATTTACACCTTACTTTTTCTCCTCCATTCTTAACAGGGTAAACTCCCTACTTCTCTATTGAGACTGTAATCAATAACATAAATTTATTGCAAATTATTTTTTGGCTTTCTCACTGTATGTGTCGTAGGCTTATGAAATACGCTACGGAAGTCTGAGAAGGATCAGACAGTCAAGTAAATAATTTGGACTATAATTCTAACTCTTGTTAAAAATGGAACTTCTAATGAATAATTTTCAGATTGAACAATATGTATGTCATGCTTTATTTATGACTTGTTAAAATAGTCAGAGTGACTGGAGTGACTGTAGGTTTAAAAAAAAGAGAAGGCACCCTGTTCTAAATAAAATTGGTTTTCAGAAGTCATTGTGTGAAGTATTAGTACCAACTTAACTAACCCAGTCTCTTCCTCCCAGTAGTAGTATCCCTTGGTCAGGTGTGAATGATTGATCTTCTCTCTCTGCATTGTCTTCACAAAGACACCAGTCTTGAATGTCTTTTTAGTGAGACGATTGTGAATGTCAGCAATGATGGTAAAAGTAGTTTCTTTTGGGTAGCAGATCCCCAAACTGATCCAATCATTTCTGCAATAAATAAAAACACACCATAACATCAGTAATTCAGTCACAAAGCAGAATCTTTTCTAAATGAACAGCAGCTTATATATGACATCAAAAATCTTGCAGGGTACTATTTAGATTTTTGTTGTTGTTGAATAATTGCAGCAGGAAATGCTTATGTATGGAAGTTAGATCAAGTGAGGCTTCCACAAGAATTGATAGACTTTTGGAAGCATTGTTGACTATACAAGGCTTTGATCAAAGTTGGAACATCCGGATGCATTCTGACACTTTTACCAAAACAAAGAAATAAAAACAGTTTCAGACTTTAATTTTTGTAAATCTGACTCAGTCTAATCAATGAATGTCTGGACAATCTCATACTGGCAGGACCCCTTTACACAGGATTAAGGAAACCCAGTATGTGGCTTACACATTACATTTCTTGGTAAGGTAAAAGTAGTGAAGAGAAATTGCTACTGGTGGTGTATTATTATAGTAATTATTATGGGGGAAGCATGGTTGTAGTGGTCTATCCTCTGGATCTCACTTTAACTTTGAACATTTCTTGAAGTTCAAAGTTAAAGCAGAACTGGCCACATTGATCTCATGTCAAGTTTACACCCTCATCATTCTCTGCAGTGGAGACCTAAGAAAGCTTTGAGTTTTTCTTCAGTTGATAACATGATTTTTAATATGACTGGACAATAAATCAACAACAAAATAATATAATATACATCATGCATATTGTTATACATGCTGACACGTGATCAATATCAATAGATATTACATTTGGTAGAATATTCAATATATAGATAAATATTATTATGTAGCCCCTGGTTAAAATCCATGCCCTTATTTACAAAATATTTACGAGGTTGGTTTTGTGTATATCAAAAAAGGATAAGTGAAAAACTTGTATTTCTGTTTTTGTACATTTTTAATCCGAGTGATTATATACATGCCGGGAGCAGCTACTGTTGTGAATAGCGTGAGAAATAATGGAAAAAGCAGAAAGTTGAAGATTTTCTGGATGGGACTTGTGTACTCTTGTTTGATTATTCTATTACTTTAAAGACTGTATTGAATTTTCTATCTATGAAAGTAGTTTATGTTAACGAGGGACAAGTGAACTCAACAGAGAAAAAAAGGGACAATGGGATGATGGGAAGAAGAAGGAAGAGGATCATGGGAAAAGACAAAGAGGAAGTTAATGGAAACCGCTGCTAATGCTTGCAGAGGTTCAGGTGGGGGAAGGAACTGGGTTTTTTCGTGTGTGTCCTGCACAAGTAGACCTGCACCAGGTGGGTAAGATTCCTGCAGAAGGGTTTTGTAGTGAAAAGCACGGAAGATCCAAGGTGGCGAGAGGAAAGCGTCAACATGGTGATGTTGATTGAGGAGGAGTCCTGTAACCCGTGATTGAGGAGGAGTCCTGTAACCCGTGTGGCAGAGTTATAAAAAAAATTGGACTTACGAAGCATCCTTGACGGAGAGGATGTCAGATAGTGATGTTAGATGAGGCATCATGTATTGTTTCGACGCATAGCAAAACTGTGTTGATTTTGCCTTCTCAAAGTGGTCTGAGTGCAACAGTGTAAATCATAATACTGTCATGCATCCTGAGTCATCCCCAAGTCACCTAAAGCTCTTTCAGCCCAGCAGGACAATGGCAGGGAGGTTGACAGTCAAGTCAGTGAGGATATCGTTTCAAACAGTTGTACAGAAGTTTGTGGTCCAAGTGAAATGGGGAGATCATGTTCAAAAACCTGCCCCGCAAAGGTTTATCCCAGTTATTCCAGGCACATTGCAATCAAAACTTATGTCATCTTGGATGACCAGAGTAATCACTCTTTAGCTAGGCCAGAGTTCTTTGAACAATTTAAAGTAAAGAGCAAACCCTTCACATATCACCTTCAAACATGCTTAGGCTTGATTGAATAATCTGGCAAGAGGGCAGATGGATTTCAGATTGAATCTATGAATGGGAAGGTGCAGATTGCACTCCCGTCACTCATCAAATGTTCAGAGATGCCAAATAACCGATCTGAAATTCCAACGTCAAGTGCGGTCCTACATCAGCCACATCTCTGTCACATAGCAGATCAAATTCCAGAACTGGATCCAGATGCAGAAATCCTACTTTTGCTCAAAAGGGATGTTTTAAGAGCACACAAGGTCATAGAGCAGGTTAAAGGACCACACAGCGCCCCTTTCGCCCAACGTTAGGATTTAGATTGGGTTGTGATTGGAGAAGTTATTCTGGGGAATCTACATAAGCCAGTGATAAGCACATACAAGACAAATGTGTTGCAAAGTCATTGCCATTCAATTTTTCCACCCTGCACAAGCTTCCTTCATATTAAAGAAAGTGACAAAACTCTTAGCAGATTCTCAGAGCCAGAAAAGATGCTTGGCAGCCAAGTGTTTGTCCAAACAGAGAATGACAACAAGCCTGGTCCATCTCTGGAAGATACAGTGTTCCTACAGATAATGGACAAGAATGTTTACAAAAGCAAAAGCAACAACTGGGTTGCCCCACTCCCATTAAGGGAACCATGACAACGACTACCTAATAATAAAGAACAGGCAGTCAAGCGGTTTGTATCTCTGCAGCGAACTCTTGAACAGAAGCCTGAGATGCATAACCAGGCTTTTATGGAGAAAATATTCACCAATGAACATGCGGAGTTAGCTCCACCATTGAAAGAGGGAGAAGAGTGTTGGTACCTCCCCACGTTTGGTGTGTATCATCCACAAAAACCCAATAACATCAGGGTGGTTTTTGACTCCAGTGCCCGGTACTTGGGGATCTCCCTCAAAGATGTACTTCTCTCAGGGCCTGATCTGAATAATTCTCTTCTTGGTGTACTGTTATGTTTTAGGAAAGAAAAGATTGCAATAATAGCAGACATCCAACAAATGTTTTATTGTTTCCAAGTGCGTGAAGACCATCGCAATTTTCTCCGTTTCTTATGGTAAATGGTAATGGTAAATGGACTGAACTTATATAGCGCTTTATCTAATCATTTTTGACCACTGAGCATGCTTTACACTAGAGCCACATTCACCCATTCGCATTCACAAACCCTCACACATTTATACACCGATACGCAGCTCGGTAGGCAATTTTGGGTTAGGTGCCTTGCCCAGGGGCAGCTGTTTGGGATTCCTGTCTGTTCTTAAGTCACTGCGCTTTCTGATTGGCCACCTGTTTCATTCAACAGGTTGTATTCTCGTTCCCAGTCAGGGAAAACCCCACAGGCTGCGATAAAAAGGCCAAGACAACCCAAATTGGGCATATTGAATATTTAGTGGGTACACCAACATGCAGAAGACTTATCTGACTGTTCATCCCCCCGCTCCCCTTGTCCTCCGTCCCCCGGGCCGCAACAAAATGTCCAAGTCCTGACCGGTCCGCAGTAATAAAAAGGTTGGGGACCACTGATTTAGCACATCCTAGTAACAGACAAGAAGGATCAGCACTTTTACTGTTACAGTTAACGTTCGGAAACTACCATAATAAGTTCTGTTAAATCTAAACTTGGCAACTTTTTCTTTTTCAACCTAATAAATGTGATATTCAATTGACCTGTTATGACTCAGATTTTGGGTGTCCGCCCCTCTGCTGCTGCTGCTGCATCGTTGTGAAAAACCTGGAGCGGCAGAGATATCTGCGGCTTATATGTGTATGTTTATAGTCCAGCTTATAGTTCAGTTATCTAGCGAAGAACCTAGATAATGTTATTTGATTGTGCTTTTTGGAAAACAATATATTTTTACATTTAGGCACTCCTGCAATTGTCACACTTTTTCTGTTACAAACTGACTCCGGCCTCCCACCAGAAAAGGGGAAAGATATGTGGCCCTCACAGGAAAAAGTTTGGGGACCACTGACCTAGACCTCGAACAAGAAGCTACACCCACTCAGCACAGCTTGGGTCTTCTTTGGGAGATCTCGACTGACATGTCCACTTTCTCAGCATCTACTACAATCAAACCGTTCACTCGTCGAGGAGTTCTCTCTACTGTTAACAGTATTTTTGATCCCTTGGGGTTACTGGCACCCATCACCATCTGCGGAAGGGCTCTTCTAAGATAACTAGTTACTGAACAGAATGAATGGGATAACCCACTACCAGAAGAAAAGTGTAAAAAATGGGAATCCTGGAGGGATTCACTACAAGACCTGAAGCAGCTTCATGTTCCTCGGATGTACACTCAGACCTCACTCAGTTCAGTGGTAAAGACTGAATTGCATGTGTTCTCAGATGCATCAAATAAGACTATTGGGGCTGTAGCTTACCTGAGAGCAGTTCAAGAAGAGGGACAAATTGAGGTGGGTTTTGTTATGGCCAAGGCTAAACTTGCCCCTCAGTCAAGCCCCAGGCTTGAACTGTGTGCTGCAGTCTTGGCTGTAGAAATGTTAGATCTCATTCAAGAAGAGTTGGATGTGAAAATAGATGAAGTCAAGTTCTATACTGAGAGTAAAGTGGTTCTTGGCTACATATGCAATGAGTCAAGACGATTCCATGTCCATGTCCACAATAGAGTGATGCGCATTCACCAGTCCACAAGGCCAACTCAGTGGAACTATGTGTGCACAGATGAGAATCCAGCTGACCATGCATCACGGTCTGTGCCTCCATCAAAATTAGCACAGACTTCATGGTTCACTGGACCCTCTTTTCTTTATGAATCATCTGAAGGCAGTCAGTATACAGGTCAGAGGTTTGAACTGATCGAATCACAAACGGACAGTGAAATCAGACCACAAGTTCAGACCTGTTCAACTGTTATAGAAAAAGTAGCCTTTTCTACATATCAAACGGTTTTCATCTTTTAGCTCCTTGAGAGGAGTTGCATATTTCATCCACATGGTGAAATCATTGAAGCGATCCAACCACAGGAATAAGTGTGTAGGTTGGCACAAATGCAACAAATGCACAACTAAAGTCTCCATGTTTGGCTGATCAGTGGTTAGAGAGAGCACTTTGCAAGTCAAATCAGATACAGTGTCACCAAGAAAAGAAACCACTCTTGTTTTCTTGGAATTGCAAACATGACTGATTCCATTTACTGTCTCATCTCCAACAATAAGCACTCTTGGCATACCTTTCGTTTTCCTGGTGGTCATTTTATCCTTTGGAGTTTAGAGGGGTGGATGTGTTGGCTTAGCCTCATTGCTGATGTTTGAAGGTGGGCTTTCACTAAGAAGCTCAGGCTGAAGTGCAGAAAATCAGTTTTTCAGTGGGATTGCAATGGAGTCGGAATGTTTTGATGCTTGGGCTGGTCGCATTGTCCCTCTGAGCGGAGTCAGTGGAGCCGTTTTGGTTCCAGCTGCTTGTTTGCTATTCTTTGATGGAGCAGGTGTTGAAGTTGAAGGTGAGCTTTTGCTCCGAGCCGGCCACGCTGATTCGTCCAAGTGAAGGGTTCTCCCTGTTAGTCGCCATGGGATCTGCAGTGTGAGATTTTTGTTTTGGCGTGGCGCCCAGAGTGATCCAGGGTGAGCTGCTTGGTGCAGGGTGTACGACCTCTCTGCTGTTTTGAGAAAAAGTTGTTTCATTTCCACAGGTAGCGTTGATCTCAAAGTTCACCTCCAGCTTTTGAATCTTTGTTTCTAAAAACTGAAGTGGTAGAATACTGCTAATGTCCTTGGGGTCGAATGGGGGAATTTTGCCCTAGTTCAACTTTGAGGTGAAGAAAAGTAAGGTAAAAATAAAAGTGAGAAAATCTCCTGGTCCTGAAGTAATCCAGTTATGATGTTGATAATGTAAATATAACCATAAAAATTGTGACTTTAAAAATAATTCACAGGCAAAGTTATCAGTAAGGACGAGAGAAAGCAGGATAAACTGTTCCTCCTTCAGCTGCCAAGACAAAAGTCATGCTCTTTTAGTGTTTTCTACTGCCAATATTTTAGTTTCAGTCTTGTTTATGCTACATGCACGAGACATTAATCCAAACATGTATCACCAAAGATAGAAAATAACTGTCAATAATTCAAAAGTGCCTTTTCAAGAGTCTTAAACTAAAGAAGTTTTAGATGTTAAAGTTTTTATTTTTACTTTTTAATTTCTTTTTATTTCTTTGATTTAAATCTCTTTCTCTTTCTCACTGTTTATTCAATGTCACATGCCGTTTTAAATTTAATTATGTATTTAATTATTTAATTATTTATAATTATTTAATTATAAAAGCACTTTGAAATGCCTTGCTGAAATGTGCTATACAAATAACATTTTATTGATTAAATGATTAAAAAGGCAAACACAATTAAATTCAATGTCATTGCTGCTGTGTTGTAAGAACTGCTCAACTTACTTATTGAAGTTGATGAGCCAAATGGTGACCTCTGCTGGTGCTGTCTGATCCCAGTGAACTGTGTAACCTTTGGCTAATGTGATCACTGGCTGGAATTGCTGGTAATGCTTCTTCTTTCCTAGGGCACCTTCTAATGTCAGTGGCCAGTCAGGATATTCATTCCTCACTATTTGCATGTTCAAGTTGGCAGGTTTTCGGGTTTGGATGTAGATCTGGGAAAAACATAGCAAAAGAAGTAGATGATATCCTGGAAGAACAGAAAACAAAAATGTATTTCATTAAACAACTTTGCTGAGATTTTTTTGGTATCTGACTATCACAGTCTCAGAGAACCTCTATATCCCCAGAAGGATAACTTAATACCAAATTAAATAGAACTACAAGCAGTGATAATGGGTTTCGTCGCCCGACCCAGCAGGTCCATCCCTAACACCACCCCCCACACAGATCCCTCCGTTTACGCCTCCATATGCGCTCGACCAAGACAAACATTTTTCAAGTTTTTTGTCATGAAAGGTTTTAGACATATAAATCCTGAAAATAAAAGTTCTTCCCTTTGTTCCCTCAGTCAGCTAAACTTTTATCACTTCTTTCAAAGAACTAGCCAAAACTAGCCATTTGAAGAGGATTTAATACAAAAAGTAAGAAACTCAAACCAGACAAATCACAGAAAAATACTTAGTATAAAAAAACAATGCGTCAAATAAACAAGATTTTATATAGGCTTATATGATTAAGTTAATCTTGAATTTCCTCTTAGATAAAGTTAAGCATATTCAGACATGTTGCTGGTCGAAATAAATGTGGATTTGGCTTCATCATGTGGTGGGAAGGTGTTTCTGTCCAAGAAAAATCAGCAAATCAAGAAAACATGGAACAAGTCATTATATGATACATCCAGGTACTACTGGTTCCAGGTTTCTTATTGTGGCCTAAGAAACAGTGTAGTGGCCAAATAGAATGACTATAATATGAGAACAATAAAGAATGTCAAACATTGCTAAATTAACTGAAAATGTGTTTATTCTGGGTGGAAAGCTACAGGCATCCAATTAAAGATGAGGCATCACTTTTCTTTTGCAGTTTAGTAAGATTTGCTGAATTTACAACTACACAAATAGAGAAAGTAACTAATTAGCAAAATCTGTACCATTCTTTCATCAACTTAGAAACTGCTCAAAGCAATAAGAAGTAGCAAATTAAATAACTTAGTAGCTTAGAGAATTAACAGTTGCATATAAAATACTTAAACATCTGTTATATCCTTCACAGTCGTCTTGCACTCAATATCTTCCACTCTTTTACACATCAAACTTAAAACTTACAATGGTTTGTGCAATTTATGTGCGTGATTTCTACTGTTAACCGTAACTGCCATTTGTTTACATGTTAGCAACTCGCTAACCAGCTTCCCACAAAGACCTTAGGTATAAAACGTGGGAACTTCAGCTATCACAGCTTACATGTGGCAATATTGTTTTACCGCTACCTACAGCTAATGCAAGGAGGGATGGCGACTTGAAGAAATGGCCATAAAAAACCCGCACTAGCAAAGTACTTCACTGACTCCGTTGCTTCAGAAATGCGGGTTTTCTTCCCATCCACACAATGAAATGAGTTCACATAAAGCACTTTGGGTTCTCCAAGTTTTTTTCTTCTTTTTAGCATAATTCGTTTTTCTTTCTTCATCTCTAAGTAAGCGATTAGAACTACCACTTATCACAGAAACACCACCTTTTTGTGCAGCCACAAACTACATTTTGTCTGATTATTAAAGAACATCCACAAACAGTACAACAGTACCTGAGCTCCACAAGGGCATCTTACAGCACTTTGCAGTGGCAGGTTGCTCTCTATAACAGGTTAATGTTATTCAGTTCGGTTCTAGTCAAGAGGGAGATTTTCCGTACTATGTGCGGAGCTGACCCAGCAGCTACAGTCATTTCTACACTGGTTTGCAGCAACACTCAGAAATGGAGAATCGTGAGGTTCTGATTGTGATTGACTAAATAAACCCAGATATTTTATTATGTCTTATAGAAATTTATTGCTGGCCCAAACATAATGATAAAGACTCAGAAGAGATGATTATTTTGTAAATATATTTACATGCTGGCACTTTATTACCAGATTAACTTTATCTTTTGAATTTAGGTACTGCAGTCAAAAGATTAATTAAATTTATTAACTAAAAAAAATCAAATGAAAAATAAAAATCGCATTACACCGAGCTAATATTATGTAGTCCTGTTGTTTTACACTATCGGCACAGAACAGCAGGTCAGAACTCTGACTAGCTTCTCTGCTTTTCTCGTCTTCATTTCTGTCCATTCTTCAGGGAAATTAGCTACTAGAAATGCTGCTAACTGTCATTCAAAACAAAACTTGATTGTGTTCCTGTTGCTCCCTGTAATTAAACTCACAATTACGATCCTCTGTATAGAGCATTTGGTGTGCCTTGCATTGACTGTTCACTCGCTTCGTGGGCTCAGAACCCTAATTATCTGATAATAACTGGGGACTGACCAACCTGTGCATAATGGCCACTGCAGATTGCAGCCTTCCAATCAGGCACATCAATGCAGTCAGGGTGACGGAGCAGCCAGTTGTCTTCTTTAACCAAAAACGCTCCAGGATACTCACTAACTGATCCATCAATGTCATGGAAGATGGTTGTCTTATCTCCATCCATCTGCATCTTGTTGAACCAGGGACCCGGTTCTCCAAAAAATACCCGAGACGTGATCTGGAGTAAAGTGAAAAATGCTCATATTGGCTGATCTGTGGAAGATTCAAGATCAAAGGCAACACTCAAAATCAAGTGTTGGGCACCTGTACCATTTTGAGGAGGTTTTTATTTTCTTTCATAAATTCAAAAATATAAAAAATACATGAATTTGGCATCTCTGTACAAAATTCACATTCATCCAAACAATAACTGCTCATGACTCCCCCAATAATGAAATTAGCTTCACATATGAATGTCCAAAATGCTAAGCACATTCAACTGTATAATCAGATATTTAAATACATTGAATAAAATGACATACACACATTTTCACTCACTGCTGTGAGTGAAAATGTGATCAGACAAAACTTCTCTGTGTATGACTTGGGTTAAACCTTCCACAAGTTAGCTGATGGAGTCACACCTGTGCATGTATTTTAAGGCAACACCTGAAACATACTGCTTTCTTGTTTGACATGATGAGTAGGTCAAAAGAAATCAGCAAGGAGAGAATTGTGCAGCTGCACAAATCTGTTTCATCCTTGGCAACAGTTTTCCTCGAAACATCTACATTTACCTGTTCAAACAACTATATGCAAATATAGGCATGACGGGAATGTCCAACCATCATACTGCTCAAGAAGGAGACAATTTCTGTGTCCCAGAGAGGAACGTCTTTAGGTCCAAAATGAGCAGAACAAAACCCAAAAAACTTGTGAAGATGCTGGGTGAAGCTGGTAAGACTTCAATTACGCACAGTGAAACTGTTCTGCAGCCACAAGAGCTTTCCAGCTAGGAAGAAGCATTACTCCAAAAGAAACATAAAAAGTCAGATCACAGTTTTCAATGGCACACAAGGACAAAGACCTTAATTCTTGGAGACATATTCTGTGAAACTAAAGTGGAACTGTTTGAGCATAATGATCAGCATTACATTTGGAGGAAACAACAAGGACAGTTGTGGCATCCTAACAGTGAAGGATGCTACAACTTTCACAGTTGTAGAATTGTTTGGCTGGAAGAGGAACTGGTACACTTCATTAAATGGATGGCATCATGAGGAAGTAACATTATGCACAGATATTGAAGCAACATCTAAAGACAGATAGAAAGTAAAATCTTGGGCACAGATTGGTCTTCCAAATGGAGCCTAAAAAACAACCAGGGTGAAGACAAAGTGGCTTAAGCACAGCAAATCAATGTTTCATGTACGCCATCGCAAAGCTCTGATCTGAATCCTATGGAGAAGCGGAAAACGCACATGAGAGTGAGATGGCCTACAAACCTGACTCAGTTACACCACTTCCATCAGGAAGAATCAACCAGAACTCAAGCAAACAACTTGAGTTGTCCTTCCACAAATGCAAAAAGGAAATGCAAATTTGATTAAAGAAAATGTAATTAGCAAGAACTTTGGAAATGAAGGATAGGTTAGATCTTGGACGAGATTATTGAAGTTTTAAGGGTCAAGACATGGTTTTTTCATAATGGGAGTGATGGCAGCAGATTTAAATGCTGTGGGGACAATACAGAAAAGTGACAGGTTTTCATGAGAACTGTGGGAACAGTATAATGTTGACACAAAGGAGAATGTGTCTTATAGAAAATTTGCTATTCAAATAAATTACTTGAAATTATTCACAATTTGATTATAATTTAGAATTAATTGGATTTATATTAAAAGTAAGTAAATTGTGTTAGTTTGAAAAAAAAGTACATCTGCAAATATACAATTAAACATTAAACAATGCAATGATTTCCATTACATTGTAATCCAACAATACTAGAAATGCTTCTAGTTCAAAGTTAGGCGTGAACATGCAGGTTTAAAGCGATTATGCGTCTGGTCTGTGGGCGACGCGACGAAGCGAGTGCAATCCCACGATGCAACAGCCCCTTAAACATGTTTGACATGATCAAACTTGGGTATTTTCCTGCAATTACTTTTCTTGACAAAAATAAACTAATTTATGCAAAATTGAAAAAGCATAAATTTCGCCAGTGAATGCTAACTTACAGGAACTTGGTCAAAGGTGATGTTGGTGACGTAATTCTTTGGGCAGCTCTGCCATGAGTTGTTGAGCCTGAACCCAAAGGCACTGGTGTGTCGTCCATGCAATGCTGCAAATTTTCGAAATGTACAGTTCTGAACATTGACTGGACCATCATAGATCTGCATGCCTCGAATAGGAAAATCTCTACAGAGAAACAAAGCCATACAAATCATCTCTTTAGCAGTTCATGAACAGAATTTGTGACCTTGTTTACAGGATAGTTGTCACAGGTCTATCATTATGTACTTGCATGAATATAGCTAATTTGAACACTTAATACAAAAGCAATTTATTTACCAGTCCATTGCACAACAGGCGTCATGATAGTTTATAGTTTCACAGTGACCACAAAGCATTATTTTTGAGACTTTGTGGCACTGCAACTTGGTGTGACCAGTGGTTCTTAAACTTTTTTGAGGTCCCAAAGCAATCAGATTCCTATGCACATTCACTAAACCCTTCCTTAGTGATAAATAAAATGATTTATTTCCCCCAAATTCAAGACATAGGGTCAAATCCAATATCACCAAGTCTTCTTAAAAAGTAGAGTCTCTGACAACAGTTCTTCAAAATATAGTCAGTGTTTTCAGCAAAGTTGAGCTGAACTGTCCAGGAACTATACACGATATTTAAAATTTGCCACAGTTTCAACAGGTTGGCAATCGAGAGAAACTGGAACCACTTTAAGGTCTTGTTTAGATCATTTAATTAGCTCTACATTCTTGAGATAATGAAAAATTAATAATAAAGACTTTGCGGTATTCTGATTCCGTAATGTAATTATATTAGTTGTGTTACCACCCCACACCTCTAGAGGCAGTACCAACCCCGAAAAGATGCGACTATGGAGCAGATTTAGAAGTACACCGAAAGCTATACCATTTGGTAAAAACTTTGCGTTTTGCTAAAGTAAATAAAGGCACAAGTTCAAATCCATGCTGAGAGTGGTGCTTCTTCAATCAGTGCTCCTCCTCTTATTGGCTAAGCAATGTAACGTGATCCCCTGCAGCAAGTGATGACAAAGCGGGACGTCATCACGACTTTACACAAGTGTGTCTTTACCTCCGCGGCAGAGGCTCCGCCGAACCCTTGAGACCGACTCATCGAATCCCTGGGGTTTGATCGAACCCAAGTTAAGAACTACTGCATCACAACAGTACCACACATCAGTCTACATGTAGACTGATGCTCTTCAGGCTTAAAAAGAGCAGAGTGAATTAAAGAGCCTTCAAAAGCCACCTACATTCCACGTGGCAGTGTCCTACTGGAGAAATCAGAGCCTCCTGGGCCCCATATGTTGTTATCTGGAAGAAGCATCCCACGATTGCCACTTTCACCAACAAAGAGAGAGTTCTTCACCTGCTGATGAGAACCATCATCATCTGGAAATGTTCCTCCACTGTGAAAAAGTGAAATAACCCATGATGAATCAACATTTCTGTCTTCGACTCGCCCAAGACATTCACTTCAGAGATAAAAAGCCTGATACCTGACATAAAACATACATGAAAGCATCTCAACTACGATACAAGGACAGAACACCTCAATCTTAATCTTCTTTACTGCTGCATGTTTACACAGTACATAATTTAAGCAGAGCTACAAACAAACAGTTGACATACCATGGAAATGTGTTTATTAAATTTTCATGTGTTAATTTAGACCTAAGAAACAAACAATTCAGGCTTGTAGTGCAGTAAAGGTTGAAGTTTTGGACTATACATGAAGCCTAAAGCTGCCGTCCTAAGTTACAGTAGGCTTACAGGTAAAACCTGTCATTTATTTGTTATGAAAATTATATGCTAAGACTTAAAATTGAACTCTTGGGACAAAAGACCTAAGACTAAATTTGGGACTTGAGAATTGATTTGAAAATAAAAGGGCATCTCTGTTTGTTCATTGGGTATGTGACTGCAGTTTGAAGCTTAAGGTCAAGTATACCTGACTCCCAAACCACAACAAAAGATGAAAAGTTTGTAAAATAATAAGATTAAAAGGCTAAATGCTGAACTATTTTAGGATCAAAAAGAAAGTCAATACATGAAAAAGTGTTTGCCCACTTTCTGATTTCCTATTCTTTGCATGGTTGTGACACTGTACCATTAACTGCATTGCCTAGAAAGCAACAAAGGCCCATGGCAGCACTTGTTTCTCATTCAAGACAGGAACTGCAAGTTTAAATGCTTTCATGTGTTGTCACTGACTTGTTCAAAAACACAAAGTTCTGTTGTTTGTCTATTTTTTTTTAAAGAAAGAGGAGTCTGAAAAATTGCTAATTATTGCAAAAACATGCTAAGTTACAGTAGGAAAAGTAAAATAAATACAGATATAGAAAATGTAAAATAAATACAGATATACAGTATTAATGTACAGTGTAGAATATGAACAAGGACAAAGTTTGTTTCCCTTAACAATATTCTGTCAAATATGCATACATATTCAAGGCATATACTTCAGTACTTTAATAAGCACTGAGGTACTTCTTAAGTGACTGTTCAATATTTTTTGTTTATGTTAATGGTTATAATATTTACTGCAATGTTAAATTATTCTACTCAGTGATTACTGGTATTAAAAGAAAGCAATGGAAAAAAAATACAATGCCTTTGCACCTTTCCCAGACCAAATCCCCAGCACTTTATGAAAAATGTGAATCTCTTTACATAAATCAGAGGATTTGGAAAGTCAACTGAGCATTCAGATTTATTCCAACCGATTTGAACGTTTTATTTAGAAACTTTTAATACTCTATCAACTACCTCCATTTCTCAGGTAATAAAGAAAGCAAAGGGAGAGAAAGAATGAGAATATATTGAAAGTCTTACCTCGCAAGAGTCAGACCAATGCCATTGTCAGCAAATCTAAAGAAACGACAAAGTAAGATGAACAAAAAGCTCATTAGCTTTATTATAAGTTTAAAAAAGGAAAGGACTTTAAGGATTGTAATTGTATGATTACACAACAAAATAAAACCAGATATGCAAAACAGTTAAAGAGTAGTAGGCAGAAGTAAAAACTAAATTATTTACATCCCAAACAAAGCATAATTGTCATAATGTGTTGGTTAAACAGGACCCAAATGCAGAGCAGCAGAGGTGTTCAGTAGATGGTGTAGATTTAATGAAGATGATTAACAAAAAACTTTAAGAAAACCCCACAAGGGGCAGGAGCAGAACACAAGCCATAAATCCAAATGGAAAAACAGCAAGGCGATGCAAGGAGACACAAGGGGAACACGAGAATTCGACTTGGCAGGAGGAGCAGCTCATCCTGTTCTCTCCCGTCCTTACTGATAACTTTGCCTGTGAATTATTTTTAAAGTTACAATTATTTTTAAAGTCACAATTTTTACATTATTGACATAATAACTGGATTACTTCAAACATAAGGACCGGAAGATTTTCTCCACTTTTATTTTTACCTTACTTTTCCTCACCTCCAAGTTGAACTAGGGCAAAATAACCCCGTTCGACCCCAATGACATTAGCAGTATTTTACAACGACTTCAGTTTTTAAAAATGAAGATTCAATGGCTAGAGGTGAACTTTGAGATCAACGCTACCTTTGGAAATGAAACGACTTCATCAAATCAGCGGAGAGGTCATACACCCCGCATCAAGCAGCTCACCCTGGATCACTCAGGGCACCAAGCTGAAACAAAAGTCTCACAATGCAGATCCCATGAGACAACTAAGGGGGAAAACCCTTCACCTAGATGAATCAGCGTGGCTCTGAGCCGAAACCCACCTTCAACTTCAGCACCTGCTCCGTCAAAGAATAACAAACAAGCAGCTGGAACCAAAACGGCTCCACTGACCCCACCACCAAGGACAATACGACCAGAACCAAGCCTCAAAACATTCCAACTCTGTGGGAATCCCACTGAAAAACAGATTTTCTGCACTCCAGCCTGGGCCTCTGAGTGAAAACCCACCTTCAAACATCAACAAAGCAGCTAAACCAACGCTTTCACCCCCCAAAGCTTTGAAGGACAAAGTGACCACCAGGAAAACGAAAGGTATGCCAAGAGCGCTTATTGTTGGAGATGAGACAGTAAATGGAATCAGTCATGTTTGCAATCCCAAGAAAACGAGAGTGTTTTCTTTTCTTGGTGACACTGTATCTGATTTGACTCACAAAGTGCTCTCTCTAACCACTGATCAGCCAAACATTGAGACTTTGGTTGTGCATGTTGGAGCCAATGATCTGGCAAAGCAAAAATCGGAGATTCCGAAAAAGGACTTTAATATTCTTCTGGACGCTTTGGGAAAATTAAAAGTGAAAATATTTCTCGGTGGTCCAATTCCACTGCCTCAATGGGGAGACGAAAAACATTTCAGGCTGCTCATGATAAACAAATGGCCGATTAAAACCTGCTCTGCCAGCTCAGTGACATTCATCAATAATCTCTGGATCTACTGGCAGCGATTTCACCTCTTTGGAAGAGGTGGACACAATCTTAACAAACATGGGACAAGGCTGCTCACTGCAAACATTTTTCATTTTATCAACAAGAACAAGAATGTGACCATTGCTTCAGAAGAACAGGCTCAAGGATGTCAAGGAAGCCTCCGCTTATCAAGATCACGGTGTCCCAATACAAAACGAGAAAACATCAACTACGGACAGATCGACTGGTTCCCCTACTCCTTCCTCCTTCCCTAATCTTTCCCCCCTCCCTTCTCCTTTCCTCCTAAGACAATCACTAAAGAGAACCGGGCTGCACCTGACCCGCTTGCAGATGCTAGTGGAAGATCCGGGTCAGAGAGGAAGACGGATGGACTCTTCCTCCTCCCAGCAGACAGTATGGATCAACAGGTTCGCCTCGGCACGACTCTCCTTAGCGCCAACATAGCAGACCTCACTTCATCTAAGCCACCTGCCTCTGACTTCCCTGAGGATACAGTTTCTGAGGTCTGAGACCAGGGCCCAGATATTATCTTTCCACCCGTCTTCTTCCAGAATGTGTCTGGTCCCCTGGCACTGCATAGCAGGACAATACCTGTCCGGATCACTTCAAGACAAGTTATAAAAAACAGAAATACAAAAAACAGCGGTCTTCATTCAAATCTCAGAATGATCCCCTGCCTAAAGGAACCTAAGATCGAAGTGCTTTCAGCCTCAAAGTCACTTAAACTGGCTCTTTTAAATACCAGGTCTCTCTGTGCTAAAGCTTTATTAATTAATGATTTCATCACTGAGCATAATATTGATGTTTTATTTCTGACAGAAACATGGCTTAATGACAATAATGAAGCAATCGTACTAATTGAATCAACACCTCCTACTTACAATTTTTGAAGTGAAAATAGAAAACTCAAAAAAGGAGGAGGCGTCGCTTCAAAATTTAAGGATACCATGAATTGTAGTAAAATCTCTCTGGGTCAGTTTATGTCTTTTGAGTATCTTGGAATCGAGGCAAAAGGCCACAAACAAACCTTGACACTAACTATACAAAAGTCCAACATATGTGGAAAATTTCTTTTACGGCCCTGAATGAGCTTCTATTGCTCATATGTATTGATTACGATTGTTTAATAATTGTCGGTGATTTTAACATTCACGTTGACAACCCCCAGCACCGAGGGGCTAAAAAGCTTTATAATATGTTAGAGAGTTTTGGTTTAACACAACATGTCAACCATGCAACACACACTCAGGGACACACACTGGACCTGGTTATCAGTAAGGGTTAGGCCTGTCACAATAACAAATTTTGCTGGACGATTAATTGCTTAAAGAAATTATTAAGATAAAGATAATATTGTTTCAAGACCTCTTGACATGCGATTTCCTGATATTTATTTTCAAAATAACACAAAACACTGGAACTGATAAACTACATAAACAAAACAACCAAAAACAAAAATAAAATAGATTCTCAGTCTCTATTAACAAAAACGTATTTGAATAAAAATTAAACAACATTAAAGCCAAAGTGGAAATAAATACTGTATTCAACCAAAAGAGTGCAGATTATGAAGTCTGTATTGCCCTTCAGTAATCTCTAGATTTAAATAGAAAAAAAGGGAACATCCGACTTCCTAATGTAATAGTTCATTCTACACCATTTTTTGCCCCTATTTTCCCCTTATGACAATCTTAGATCGTTGATCGATCTAACCGATCATCCTCCTGTGTG
>CAEGAF010012736.1:0-42722 GCA_903067075.1 Micropoecilia bifurca
ACACACACACACACACACACACACACACACACACACACACACACACACACACACACACACACACACACACACACTTTGAGGTTGAGAGGTTGAGTGAGCAGAGCAATTAAATCGGCCTGGTTAACAGGTGTTCAGCTGTTTAATATGAAGGCTGTTTATGTGTGAGAAAGAGGAAATTGAAGAGCAGCAGAGCAGTGAGTTCATCACGTCTGGGAGGTTATGCATGACTTCGGATGATAATCACGTGGACATACAGCATGAAGTGTATGACTCTGTCTGCTCAGGTGTGTTTGTGTCATGTTAATGTCATCCTTGTGACGGGTTCCCCATGAGTCCTTGCTGCGACTGGATATCACCAGGGGAACATCGGCCTGGGAAGCCGTCTGTAGAAACCTCGCTCTGCTGTACTCGGTGCATCTCCATAACCTAGCCTGTGTAATTGTGTAATTAAAAAAAAAAAAAAGGGTGGGGAGGGGTGGAGGGGTGTCTGGGCACTTCTTACAGAAAATATGCATACTAATCATGTACAGCCATTTAGGAGGAAACCTGCAGGATTCACACATCTCATATTCATCTCCAAAAAGCTCTTTTTGCATTGAAATGAAGATGGGGGTTTCCAAGCTTCAGTGAGTCTGCCAGGCAGGAGTAAATGGAGAATGGATTTCATTAACATAAATCACAACTGCGTGACATTTCCAGACCTGCGACTGCAGTTACCGTCTGTTGAATATAATCAAATACAGCGTCAAGTCTAGTGGTTAACAATACCAAGCTCACTAAGTTGACCTGAGAATTAAAACAGGGATACGGCTCCACAAAAATCTATGAAATACTTACACACAAGGCAGTACAGATCTCTATGCGGTGAACACATATTTACTTTGAATATTAGATGAAAAAACCAGATTCTGGTGTGTGATTGAAGAGTTTTGAGCCTGGCTTCTGGGCTCCAGTTTTCCAATTTACAGTTTCTCTTTAAGAAGGATAATATAGGAGACTATATGAACTGCCTTGCTGTCAGAAGGGGTCATATAATATCAACAGAGGCGACATGTGAGTAAATTCTGTTTTATTTATAGGTATATGCGTACATTAACTCTGAGATTTCTAAAGCTCAAAACAGTTAGCTTCAGCCTTCCTTTTATCTGCCGAAAGTCTTGCTCTCTCTCTTTTGCAGTATGAATATCAGTTGAGTTCAGTTTTATTTATACAGCGCTAATCCACAACAAATGTAGTCTCAAGACACTTAACAAATATCCTTTCAATTCAATCACACATAAATTCCAATTGATCCTAGTTATCCAACAGTACAGTGAGCTCAATTAGTTATTTAATTAAAAGGTTTCTATCTCAGCAGATTGCATCAAGTCCTTGACTTGCAGCATGCACGCATGGCATCAAAGGTTGGAAAAGGTGGCTTCCTTTTAAATAACTTCTTACATCTCTACGCTTCTTCTGACTGTATTATTCAAAGCGAAAATAGCTAAGTTGGAGTCTTCTTTATTTAGAAACATAATCCACAATCAGGAGTGATGACAACAATAAGTGTATAATAAGGCGTATTGCGTTTTAACACTGCTAAATTGGTGCATCTCAACTTGTATGTGTTGCCTCCGATTTAAATACCTTATCATCTCCTCCTGGTATAAAGAGCTGACCGCTGCTCCTCCGAAACCTGTTCTTCTTTCTGCTCCTTGTCGTTGCTGTAAGAATAACACAGAAAAATCTGAATCCAGCTTCGAGTCAGTTTTCAGTAAAATCTAGTATTTAAACACACAGCTGTAAGCGACAGTGAACCAGTTTGCAGTGCATTGATGGCTTGTCTCAAGCACAACCATTTGTGTTGACCACCTGTCAAACTCTCCACCCTCTCTGTGGAGAGGTTTTGGCCTTACTGCTTTGTACTGACTCGACACAAAGAGTCAGACATGTCTATTCACCATGAATGCCTCCACATGTAGCGCCTCTCTAACAGTCTGTGCATTCCACATCCTGTATGTTATTTTGTAAAAACTCAGAAACTCCCCTGTGTTGTCGGTCTGACCTCATTCCCAATAAATAAGTGCCAAAATGAATGCAAACATGATAACATGCACTGCACCTCGGTTTGTGACTCTTGTTAATCATCGGTGTTTTCATTTAATTCCATTGAACATCCAGTTGGGCAAAGAATTTATTACCTAGACTATTCTTCACTAACCAACCTTGACTCACAAAAGAAGCAGCACAAATCGGATTTCAGGGAACGGGGAGAGAGGGAGCAAAACAACTATGCGTGCACTTTTGGGACAAACTAATTCACTTCAGAAACTCAGAATATTCGCTGATGCACCGGCCCTGCTTCTCTGCCTTATAATGTAATATAAAGCCAGTGTCTGCTTAACAATTGAGAGGGGAACAGAGGTCAAATTGTGGCCATTATTCTCTCCCCTGCTCCTCTGTCTATGCACTCCTACTTACACCATTTAACTGTGCCTCCAAAAGAATAGCTCCAGCCATGCCATGACGCTTTGTTAACACTAATGCAATCAGGTTCTTTTTCTTTTTTTGGAGGCGTGGGTGGTATGAGCTTTTGCTGGGTTGTCCTCTGTTGGGCAGAGTCAGCAAGTATTTTCCCTGCACAGAATGGCTGAAGAGAAATGTGACACGGTTTCAATTGTGGTGGACAGTGATACTATTAAAAAAAGGGGACATAAAAGAGGAAGACATGAATAAAAGTGAGGGACATAAAGAAAAAGGCCACTGTGTAAGTTAGAGTAAAAAGAAAAAGAAGGAGCTTAAGCACAACAGTAGGTCAAAAAGAACATGTGAGATGAATCCGCTATTCCTTTCTTTTCAGAAGGAAGAAAAACAACCTTAAGCTCATTTGTCAGATATACTGCTTGTAATGTTTGTAACGTTATACTTACTCCTAGTGTCAACAGCCATAAGGACACTTTTCTATTTGTTCTTCGCAAGTTTCAGAGTGTAACCAACATGTAATGATTTTAGACTTTCAAAAACACGATGAATGGTAGAAACATTCTTTTTTTTAATTTCCATCCATCTGCTCTACATCCACACAGGTTCATAATAATCCAAAGCAAAGAGAGGATCATGAAACCTCTCCTACAAATGCTTTTATTATTATTAGCTTCCTTTACTCTATTTCTGCAGCAGGTTCCTGAATAAAGGTAGTTTTGAATCTAAAAAAAAAAGATCCCTCTACAAGTTATGTGTCAAAGCACACGTCTCTCACCTCTTCAGATTTTTAGCAATCTGAAAACCAAATGCACTTTGTGTTCACTGTGGAAAGTTCAGGGTAGATTCCACCAGTTTCTCCATGTGAGAGGTGGTAAAACTTACAGATCAACACAGACACATATAACTGACTGTAGAATATAAATAAACCAACCACAAACAGTTACCTGTAATCTGAAAATGAGTCAAAATGTAGATGTAAAATTACTAAAGTACTAAAGTAAAATTCAAACAACCATGGACCAAACTGCTGCGCTTTCTTTTTGACTGAACCACCGTACAATAACTGCTTTTTGGAATTGAACTTGTTTTAAAGATCGTAACATTTTGATGCAAAAAAAAGTCATCCAGCTCTTGGTTTTGCTAAACAACCTAAATGAATGTTCTGTTGGTCATATCAACTTTCAAACTTTACTTCAACTGGAAATAAGTAGTTTTAAATGAACATGCACCCATTATTTGAAGCGAGCAACAGATAAGAGCATGGGTTTTTAAAATGTGTTAAAAGTTTTGTTGGACGAACAGGAAAAGGGAATGACTGCCAGCAATGTCGAAATTGATGTGATGAGAGACAAAGGTAAACATACAACTGATATGTACTCTCCTGTCCCAAAGGACAATGTGTCCATGGCAGCATAACTCTCATGATAGTCAACTCACATCATGCATTGGGAAGTGAAAAACTACATACAAGCTGAGTGACAAAGTAAGATCAGTTTTACTTATATTTATTTCTTTTAAAGCTACTGCCAAAAGAAAACAAATGTATTTCAACTTGCATATTTTTTATGCTGCATGTACTGTTTAAAATAATTTGGTAGCTAAAAACTGCAATATGACAGTGACATCTGCTGGCAGAGAAACTACACTACATCCACTCAATATGCTTCGCACGTAACAAGGTTAACAATGTCGTAATGAAGGACCAGGAAGGCTTTACAGAAAGACGTTATATCAAACACAGACAGATCTAAACACTGAAAATGCAAATGTCACATAATATTATTGGTTCTATTCTTAGAATACCAAACATATCCAGAAAGATTGATGAGTCTTAATTATTGCATGGTATGTCAAGATCCAGAAAACTGTAAATGACCATCTCTGAATCTTCAGAAATGGTTGTGTTTTTACCTTTGTGGCACCCTCAGGATCTAACACGTTGACAAGGGAAATGTATTCTTGCATTGCCTGCTCCGGCTGCATGTCTCCAAGCTGCTTCCAGGCTTGCCTGTCACGATAATACAGTGTTGCTTACAATCCAGGACCGCTCCATTTTAGATGCTAAATCTAGGACTAGAAGGGTGTTTTAAGAAAGACTCAAAGTAAAAAAAACAAACAAACAAAAAAATCTTACAACACACATGACCAACAAAAAAGATTTAAGCTATCATAATCTACAAAAGCCTGAAATACTGAATGTTGTTTTGTTTTTTTCATTTTTACATTAGGCCAATTACGCTTCTTAATTTTTCCTGTCTTTAATGCAAATGAAAACTTACATATGAATTAAATTTTTTCAGAAAACCTGAATGTTGCTTGTTGAATTGCAACAGAATGAGAGTTCTTAACTTACCATTTCCGTTGTCCTTCGAAATCAAAGAAGCCAGGCTTTGATGTATTGCACTTTCCAACTTTGACCTGTTAAGAGGACAACAATTAGCTGGTATATCTGATCAACTACAAAAGTAAGCTAAAACATGTAGGATTAAGTTTTACTACAAACCTCCAAGGAAATCTGAAAGTGCTGATGATATATATGTACTACATCTTGCTAAAGAAATTATTCTCTTTGAGGTTTTACACATTTTCCATGTTACTACCACAAATGGATATGTATTTTATTATGATTTATGTGATAAGCCAACAGAAAAGTAGCATCTCATAACAGCTCGTGTAATGACCATCATATTTTTTCTTAATTTATTTTCAAGTCCACTTTTTAATCTTTAACTACATTTTTAAAAAGCATATGCTTTCTTGTCGTCTTTTGGCATTTGTGTTAAATCCTCACATCTTTGTGACCACACTTGGGGTCAAGATCCTCACTTTGGGAACTTCTGCTCTCGTCGGCTTTGATTTTGGGTATTTATGCAAAGCACTGTGTGTTTATAGAAAACTAACATTCCTCATCAGTCTGAACACACCATACAAACTGTGAGACATGGTAGTAGCAGCATTATGCTGTGGGATGGATTTTATTCAGAAAAAAGCAGAAGCAGAAAGCTGGTGCTTGATGGGAGGTTTGTTGAAGCTAAACCCTGAAAGAGAAGCTCTCAGAGGTTGAAAAAAAAAGAGTTGAGACTGGGACGGGTGGGGGGAATATTTGTATTTACACAGTAAAAATGGCAGTGTTGAATTAACACCCAAAAGTGTCTATATGTGTCCAAGTCAGCTGGTGTTAAATTCAACAATACAGAGTGTCACATTTGCATTACAACGGTGTTAGTGTTAAAATATATTAAAAGTAACACCAGTGTAGTGTTGATCGCAAAATGCAATGTGGTGTTAAAAAAGTAAATAATTGACCCCCACAAGATGTAGATATCAATTAAATCCAGTGGAAAATATTCAAAACAATACACAGAAAAGCAAAGTTTGACTTTTCTTAAACCCATTTCAGTATTACAGACCATCGTTAATTTAACAAAAAAATGGGTGTCAATCTTTTAACACTTTCAAAAGTGTTACTTTAACACCTGCTGACTTGGGCACATATAGACACTTTTGGGTGTTAATTCAACACCGGCATTTTTACTGTATACAGATCCAATAACCTCACAGAAGGGGGAAAAAATTAAAGATATTTGACTGTTGCTGCAAGACACTGTAGAAAACATTTGCCATTTTGACTCAAGCCACCTACATCCAACATACACCTTTCGATGCCCCTGAAATCCAGTTTGGTTTAACCCACTCACCTGTTTGTAGCGGGCGTACAGGTAGAGCAGCTGGTCCCTGCTGGCTGTCTGTATCAGATCCTTCACGCGTTCGGCTGCAGACTCAAACTCCAGCTCCAGCTCCTCTCCCTCCAGCGGGTCCCCCATCCCCGCGGCGCTGCAGTCAAATTTACTCAAACCCAAGTCCGAATCAGAGTCTGAGCCCGCTCCACCAAGAGGCTCTCCCGTATCGGGTCGGGCTGGGTCCGTACCGGAGCCCGTCGCAGTGTCCGGAGAGGACGACGGGGAACCAGAGGCCATTGTTATTGTTTACAACGAACCGTCTCAGACGAGCGAGACTGTTTTCTTTCCCCGTGTGATAAACGTTAACAAGAGAGGTACGGCGGTGGCAAACTGCAAATCAATTAACAATTTAAACGAGAATTTACCATTTAATCCGCTAAAAATCCATGAGAGAGGGATTTGTTTCTGCCGTTGGTCCGTCTCTGGTACTGTCATCAAACGGCGCCGGGGTTTCACTAGCGCTACTGAGAATAGTTCTGGTTCCACTTTGAAACGTTCAGTTGGTAAGAAAATTATTAACATTAAGGGGAATGTAACAATTAAACAAAAATATCTAAAGAATAATATCATGTAGATAATTAAAAAAAAAACGTCCCGTGGGATGTTTTGTTTTTGACGGAAAAGTCAAATTAAGAAGA
This sequence comes from Micropoecilia bifurca, assembly GCA_903067075.1. Classification (NCBI taxonomy): domain Eukaryota; kingdom Metazoa; phylum Chordata; class Actinopteri; order Cyprinodontiformes; family Poeciliidae; genus Micropoecilia; species Micropoecilia bifurca. The sequence continues at coordinate 6,842 of CAEGAF010012736.1, forward strand.
CAAAGAAGAACAAATGTAACTAAATGTTTGCGTTACGAACTCTAAGTTAGCAATTTGATCTCTTGTAACAATTATCTGAAAAGCTTTACTGGTACATTATGTTGGAGCGACAGCAATTTAAATCTTGTAAGATATGGTTAAAACGTATTTTTACTATCTTTTACGAACTACAGTGCGTAGTCAATAAAAACGCCCTTCGGACTATACTTTATTGTAATATTTCAGCTAGCTAATGAGCAACTATTAAACTCTCCTATTAAACGGCCGTGTTTTTAATTAGTAATTTGTAAATTATTTAATTTCTATTCTACATAAATGTTATCCGATAGAGATAGTCTTCCAACCAAAGCTGCCATAGCAAATTTGAGTAATTAATTCATCAAAATTTGGTAGGTATTTATTTTTTCACCTTGATGGGAAATTTTTCGTGTTTTCAAAGATCGTCGGGGTGACAAGCTTTAGCTTCAAATGTCCAGGAGATGGTGCTATTGGAACAATCATTTATTGATAAGTAGTGATTTTTGGAACAGCCATCACTGGCTCAACAAAGCTTTGGTCAAAATGTTTAAAAATGTACTCAGGTCACGCTCAAAACGTATACGATTAGGTTATGCAAATAAATTTATTTCGCATATCCACAATGAATATGTCAATTCTACAAAATTCTTAAATGTCTGCATGCTTGAGATTCTCACAGTATCTGAATTAAAAATTTCCAGTTTCGCAGTTTCAGTGTACCACCACAAAGATTTTGAAACAAAAATACGAAAAAGACTGGTCAAAATGGTATCAGTGGGACAGTTCAAATGGGGAAAACAACTACTTAAAAAATAAATTCATACTGTCAATCAAGTGTGGTGGTACAGTGATGGTCTGGGGCTGAACATTCAGCCTGAACATTTTGCTGTAGAGCAGCAAAATGAAGATTACCTTTGTGTAAAACCCAATATTATCAAATTTGTTGATCTGAAAGGTTTTCATGTGATAAAAAAAACAAATGAATGCATTTACATAATATAGCCCACCCTGTTTCAAACAATATTTCATTGCCGGCAACTTTTTCCACTAGATCAAGGATTTAAATCTAACTGCATAATAAACCTGAAACCATTCATAATATCCCAACTTTTTAAGGTACGCTAATTTGTTTTTCTTCTTCCACCATCATTAAAGTTTTTTTTTTGTTGCATCAGTCAAAAGTCTGATTTGGAGCATGATGCAAAGTTTTTAAAAAGATAAAAGTAGGGGCTGCTTGTTATCCTGTTCTTGTGGAACTTTATAATGGGATACAAACAAGCAAAACAGTAACTCAAGCATCCAATTTGCTGTTGCAAATAAAATTGGTCGGTCCTATCCATGATAATTAATGAGATTATGAGTCAATTATAGAAACAAATCATGCAACTCTGTAAGTCTATACTTTGGCTTTCCTGTATTTAGAGGAAAATTAAAGTTGTAGCATTTAGAAGAAAAAAATAACATGATCAAATAAGTTCATCATTTCACTAGACAGTAATGCTCTGAGCTACCTTAGTTATATTAATTCACTTGTTTAGTGTGGAACCTGAGCAAGTGCTTTATCTGGGAATTAGCTGCAAAAAAAGGAACTCTTCTTCATTCATAGAGTGTGACTCAATTTCTGTTTTTATTCCAGACGACTCTCCAGACTTGCAGCATAGAAAGCCTCTATAAGGACACAGTTAAAGTAAGGAGTAAATATCTGGAGTAGCAACAGTTATCCGGAGGTCCCAACAGCGCCCGGTGCCAGAGCGCGCCCTGCTGACGCAACCACGTCAGTGCCGTTCACTGCATGGCCGTCAGCAATGTCCCCAGAACGGCCCAGGGAGGGACCGAGGAAAGTCACTGAGCCAGCCTCGCGTTGTGCCGCCGGGCCAACCTGTTAAAGAGCAGCCGCCGTCATCGCCCTGGTCCCCGTGAAGTAGCATGCGGGACGGGTTCCGCTCGGAGCGCAGCGCGTGGGACGAGGCCAAAGTGAAGTGAGAAGGAGCGGAGAGAGGCGCGCGCTTCCGCACCGCACGTTGAGCCCAGCAAGTTGCCTTGACAGAACAAAAGTCGCGTCGACGGGGAAAGGGGGGGGGGAGAGACGCTCTCGGATTTAACGGAGCTTTTTCAGGGACACTTGTTTCGGCACAATGAAATTCGCGGAGCATCTTTCGTCCCATATCACCCCAGAGTGGAGGAAACAATATCTTCGCTATGAGGTACAGTCAAATTCAAATTGCAGGCTGTTTAAAAAAAAAAAAAAAAAAGCCTGCTGGATGAGGACACAGGCGAAGATGTATTAATGTTTTTAATGTTTTCAAAGAAACTAAAATATAACAAAATTATTATCATATCTATTTTTTTAAAAGCACATTTACGTATTTTTAAATGTATGTTTACTTTTGAAGTTTATCCTTCTCTTGAGACCAATAAAAGACTGGAAAGATAGGAGATGCCCTATTGTTTATGGAGGGGGAATTGACTGCGGTTAAGAGCCAAAGGGAGCATTCAGGGTTTATTGTTGGTAGCTGAATTTAAAACACCTGAAATTAACTACTCAGCCTCTTTACCAACTGAATTCCTGATCAATACCTATTGTAGAAACATTTTTTCTTTCATTCTGGTCATTCCTAAAATTGTATTTGTGCAACTATATATTTTTTTCTACATAAGCACTGTCTTTTATTTCAGATCCCAGGAATAAATCTTGAATTTTTTTGTTTGTCTAGTTTATTTATGGGGTTAGCTCACAATTTGTGCTGTAATTTGTTGCAAAATTGGGAATTTATACTTCCAATTATTTTTTTTATCATAATATAAAAAACTGAAAATCCTTTTTTATTTCTAATTTGTATAAGCATTATTAATAATATTGTTAAATTTAAGCAGTGATAGTTAGGTCTATAATAATAAGAGTAATATTTTTTTGTCAGAGATGTCTGCAGACATAGAGAGGTAGATCCTTGTTAATACTCATGCTCTTTGTTGAGGGATGTACAGGACTTGGGGAGGATGTTATTTTTCACAACCTACTTCTTACAGGAGAAGCTTTGGTGCAGACATGCTGCTCAGTTCCATTTAGCTGTATGAATTATAGACAAAGACCCTGTTCTTGTCACCCTGTGCAATCTACACCCCAGACTCAACAGGAACTCTCTGCGGCAGTGTTATTTTGGTAACATGTACTGGATATTAATATTAAGTTTGGAAGTCCCTTCAGTAGGCATGGAGAGCTCTCCATCTTGAGGCAAATGACATGCTGCCGTGTTCGTGTGATTAACATGTCTTTAGATAAACCCGTAAAGTTGACAAATATCAAATGCAGTGGGAAAAGGTTAATCTTAAAATAAGTGTTATATTTAACAGAGTTATTAATTTATACACATGGACTCAAAGGCGGTGGAGTATCGCTACATGTATATGGGGAAGCACACCGAGCTTGGGGACAGATGCATGGCCATACCAGCCATTTTACACCTCCAGTATTTGCCAAAGCACTCACTGACCTGAGATGGATGATGATAGATTTTTTTTTCCATTTTCCGTGCTTAGGCGTAATGTTCATAAATGGTTAGAATTTTATGTTCACATTTATAGTTGTATTATATTTTGGTCAAATACAATGAATACTGTAATAAAATAAATGTTATAACTGGTTTATTTAATGCACCATATAAAGACTTGGGTGCGCTAGAGATTCTACTCAATCACTTATTTAGAGCTGAAGTGAATATATCATATTTTTTAGTAAGCACAGTCTGTAAATATCTTTTTGACTATTTGACTCTTTTATGTTGTAAATAGTTAAATAACCGAAATGCTCTCATGTTCATGTTCTTTGAGTTCATCTCCATCTAAGATGCAGACTGTGGACCAAAGATGTGTTTGTACCTTGAAGCCTTCAGTCTTTGTCTGACCTGTAAACACCATCAGCACCTGAGTGGGTGGCAGCTCTATAGCTGCTCTGTGCTGATCATGGGGAACTCAATTAAAGTCAGTATATAAGTTCCAACAGGTAAAAGCATAATTTGAGTCATTCTCAGCCATTCAGCAAATAAAGGTTATTGTTTATAAACTAGAATATCCACAGGGTGTCTGGGAGTCTGTATTCTCATGCAGAAAACATCATTTCTGTAATGTAATGCAGTTGTCAGTATTAAATGATACACTAACGTATTGTCTCAACATTACAGGTGTTTATTTTACCAGGACACAATGTGGAAAAAGCGACACCTGTTCACTTAGCTGGGTCTTTGGTTGGGTGGAATATATATATATATACAGCTGTTCATATCCAGACTGAATATAGTTGTAGGTGACATTCTGTCTCTTGTGTGCTGACATTAATTAACCCACTGCCCAGTTTTCACTCTTCATTTTTTTTTGTGTGCTCTATTGTGTGGGGGGAAAAAAAACATATGCGGTCTGGGTAGATTGGTCAACCCGTTTCCATGCAGATTAGAGAAATGCGGCAAAGTGAGTGTTCTAGCAAACAATGCCTTTAGTTGGTGAGGCACTTCATTCAAACGTGGGAACATTGACAAGACGATTGAGCGATGGAATAATTAGGTGTTTGCTTTATCCTGTGGGATTGTAGGTATAAACCTGTATGCTAAGCAGCTGCTTGTTATGTAGGCACATGTCCTTCCATCCCAAGAGTTTTGTCCAGAAGGAGAGTATATGTATATTGATGAGAGAGATTTTTCCTTTAAATGTAAATCTTACAATGAAGCAATTAATTTAACCTTCTGAACAATTATTGGATTTTTTCCCCCTACATTTTACATCCAATATAGAAGTGAAAACAATATCAAGATGTGATGGCAACTGTTGAATGTACATGTATTTTGTCTAGCTGTGGAGTCTGAAAAACATCTTAAGAGATAAAGACGTAGGTATGTTTGTGTGTGGGTGAGAGAACAAGGTATTTATATGCATTTTTCTGTTTCGTCTAATCATTCCTGAAAACCCAACGAGGAGAAGGAGGAGAGAGCATGACTCCTGTTTACAGATTAAAAACCAAATTACTGTCTCGATTTAAACTGAACATAGATGTGATTTCACTAGCTTGTTGTATGTTCAAAGGTCAAGCATTGTACCTTGCCTTTATCTTAATTAGACTGAGTGTAGTGGTTTAGGTTTCGTAACAACTACATAAATTATGTATTCTGAGCAGAGGAAATGTTATTCATATGCAGAATACTAACGTATGATCATTATGTATACAACAAGCATTGCATGGCAACTGCTGAGAGCCCCCCTCCTTTCCATACCTCCCTCCTCCCTCCCATCCTCACCTCGCCGTTCCTCCCCCACTGGGAAGACATCTGGTCCCTTACCAGACCTGCCCTCTGCACTCCTCCTCCCCTCTTTCCAGCCTCTCTTCCCATCCTCTCCACTCCTCTTAATGTACAGATCCACTTAGACACGGAGCTGCCGTTTTAAGTGATCCATTGGCTTTCTGTTTGAGCCACAGATCTCTTCAGGCCCAGAAAGGGTCACTTGCATGTGATTATATAGCTGTCTGGCACTGAAATGTGTTGGTTAGTTTAAATTCAACACATTGCGGCTTTTAAAGGATTTATTCCGAAGATATTCATTATGAAAGCCATTCTTCTGCTTTGTGGAAGAGATTTAATCCCAGTACTTGTACTGTATTTGTGTTTGGTTTAAGTGTGCCACATTACTGCATAATCATCAAAGCTGATCCTCCCATAATACTTGACTTTGGCATTGTCCACAGGCTTTGCAAATAAAAATGGTAGTGTCTGTTGGGTCAACTCAGTTACATTTAAAGCCAGACTCAATGCTTCATACAGCAGCCATGACCTACAGCTTAGCCCTGCAGGTTTATGTCAGATATCACAGTTTCCCACATACCAGTTGGTAGGTGTTTCCTCGTCTTAAGCCAACCTATGTTATTCCCTATATATCCGTAGTGGAGAGTGTATTCTCTTCATCTCTTCTGCCATCATCTGTTGGACAGAGCCAGTGATTTAGAAAGACTAAACAACCTGATAAATGGTTTCAGTGACTGCTGTGGAAGCAGTCACTGGAAATGATGGAAATGATGGTGCAAAGAAGGATTCTTCATAAAACCAGTAAAATGATGAACAACCCTGAGCATCCTCTTAATGAGACTACTTTACCACAACAGAGTGACTTCAGTCGGAGGCTTCTTCAGGTTTGCTTTAATACAGACTGCTATTGGAGATTCTTCCTGCCCAGCATCTACAGCAACTCTTTGAAGAACCTGGGCTAATATGAGTTACAACAGCATTTAATTTCCCTTTTGGATCAATAAAGTATTTTTGAATTTGAATTCAGATTTCTCCAATGCTACTTAACAAAATGTTTAGCTCCTGGTGGATGCTTCAGTGGCAGAGCTTCCTTCTGCTGCCGTTTTGCGGGTGGGGGGGCATTAGTATCAGCTATCAACAAGCTTAATGCACTTTGTTTACGAGTGATTCTTGCCCACACATAGGATTTCCCACAGTGCTCCCTCACTGCTTTGTTGTAAAAAAAAAAACTCAAGGCTGAAGTGACAACAGACTTCTTTAGAAATAAACCTAAGTGTTGGCTCAGCTCTAGAAGTTTGTCATATGGATGTTTATATTTCTGCATCTTATTTTAATTTTTTTTTATTAAGAAAGGCTGCTTGAGGGAACATATATTAATTGCTTTTTCAAATGGTTAGATCTTAAAAGCTTAGATAACTAAAACTTTCCATTTGTAAGTTATGCTACCATCTGCTTGCTGCAAGTTTGTTGTATCTCTCATGAGGAACCTTTAAAATGTGCCGAGGCTCCCTGCTTGTTCATACATGCTCCTTACAGAAGCAGTGTTTTCAGTTGAGATGTCCCACAACTTTAAATACTCCTGTTTACAGTGGTGGGGGAGAGTGCACTGTGTACAGTCACAGGGTTTTGGTTACAGCACACATGAAAGGTTCTGTGTTTGTGTCATTATAGAAATTTAAAACATGCATTGAGTCAAATCTATATTTATAATTGGTAAGCAGTATTTCAAATGGAACAGCAGATTGAAAACCTTTTACAAATAGTTATTAAATGATCAAATGATGTATGTCTGATTGGATTGAACTTGAGTGACCTGAAGTGATTAAAACTGAATCTCAATTGTGTATACGTCGATATAAATTTAAGAACTCTTGAGGTCACATTTTGTGTGCAAATTAAAAACTTAACTAAAACACAGAGATGTAAACCTTAAGCAAACATGAGTTTGCTTTCATGTTTTCTGGGCGCATGTCTGCAGCCATCCATCATTTTAACACTCATGTCTTCACCAGGCCTTCAAGGAAATGCTGTACTCGGCCCAGGACCAAGCCCCATCTATAGAAGGTAAGGACCCTCGCTGTTTGGATAAACAAAACCAAACACACAGACGGGCAGAAACACTCTCAGACACACTTACATGCCCCTTGTTTGGGCATCCCCAGAATAACAGCCCTTCATCTGCTATAAATAGATTCAAATTACTGCTAACTGGTTGCCACACTCTACACTATGTGACTCAACAAGACCAGAGTCAATTATTATATCATTACTGTCTGGTTTACCTTCCCTTTGTTCACTGCTTAAATGAACAGATAACATCAGATGAGAAGTTAGAAAACACCTGACTTCTTGGATGATTGATACAGTTAATGGATACATCTGTTCCGATGTTATTCCAGAATTGGTGGGAAAGTGGATGTGTCTGTATGAAGCAAATACATTTATAACTGTTAAAACATCCTATATTATTTAGAAGCATGCACTGCAGGCCTGAGTGGTATAACAGAATTTGGGTTCAGTGCCAGCTTTGCAGAGCACTGCTTCTACCAGTGCAAAGATAAGAAAGGGCACTGGCTATAATTACTCTGTGCCGCTGGATTGCAAGAGATGTGTACTGAGGGAAAGAATTCAAACCATTTGCTTTTTGTTTCAGATGGCCATTTGTGGAGGTAAACAACTTTCTTTAGTTGCAGGGTGGATGTGTACTTTATGACGACACGGCTGCACCGGCTGTGACTGACAGTGTGTGCCAGATCCAGTAGAGAAAAAAATAGTACTTGACCTACATGTGGCAGCACAAACATGACTCCTGCCATTCTCTGTTATCTGTTTTAGATAAAATTGTGCAGTTGGCTCAGTTTTTCAGGTCTGGTTGTAGAGCTACAGCTCTGCTCACTGTGCAGACCTGATATGGAAGAGAGTGATGTGACTCTTTCCATGAGCAATAGAGGTGCAACATACCCTCACTGACATGAGCAAACTTTCAGTTTGTGTGAAAGCTGGAGTGTGAGCTAGCTTGATAAAATCAGTTTCAGAAATTTGCTCATTTGTTTTTTGATTGCTGCAGGCTTAAAATGAGATCTTTGGCATGCATAATCAGACTTTCTTGATGAAATGAGATTTAAATATCACATGATTTTAAAACTTGCATTTATTTCAGGGATAGACAATTCATGCCTTGATTGTTACATATGAGGTCTGTCTATCGTTTGACACACTGAGGCCACTCTAGGAGCTTCATTCATTCATGTATTCATTCATTGAGCCTCTAGGAGCGGCCTCAGTGTGCATGATAAATTATTTTCTGTCCCGTGTATAAACTGTAGTCATAGGTCAATGTTCTGTCTCTGTCAGCCTAGGATGACATACAGCGCAATTTCCTTTGAAAAGAAACAGAATCAATCAGTCAACAGAGAAATGTGTCTTCAAGTCGGGTTATACTAACATTTCCAAATTTCCCTGCTCAATCAACCTGATTAATATTCATATCACACTTTTGCACAGAATGTATTTGCATAGACATTAGTATCCTTATTAGCATTTTGTGTTCAGGGTTGTTTTTTTTACTGTTGATTAGTGATTAACATACAACATTTTGAATTTAACAGAAGTTGAGTTGATTTTGTCCATTTTGCTAATCAATGGGATGCTTGTTTTTTGGATTAGTGTATTTAATTCCTTTAAACATTAATCGTAATATTCATAAGTCTTAACTAAATCAGACATATTAATGAGACACAGCAGGGTGTAAGTGTAATCCTAAGATGAGAAAATTAAAGTACCAATGTACTTATTCCATATGACTGATATTGCAAGATAAAATTTGTTTCTGAAGATATTAGACAATCGTCATTTGGTTTGGTATTGTCAGGGGAAACAGGCTGTAATATAAGCAACGGCAGAAACAAATAGCATTATTGAGCCCTGCGAAATACATTCTCCTGTGCCTTGGTTTTTTTCCCTTTTCATAAGACAAATAAGATCAGCATGTGTTATTAAATATAGACTGACTGCAGCACTTTCTCTTACATTAGATTAAATTTAAAGTAGGAGAAACCAGTCAATTTTCTCAATACTTTAACTCTTTTTTTTTGTAGCAAACCAGTTTGTAACAATGGCAGCGAAGATGGGAGTTTTGAGTTCAGGACTAGTACATCACTAATTTTGTAGTTTAACAAAATGCATGGTGCTTGAACAGTTTAATGACCACTATATTACATTTCTAAAATGTCCTTTGTTAGAGGAATACAAACCTGCTTGATTAAAAAAAGATCATAGTCCTGCTTATTTTACTTTCTACTGAAAGTAAAATTATTTAACAGAATTTCTGTCTTCCTATTTTTCCTTTTTTTGGTCTTTTTTCATGCTTCAGTATTTTGATATTCAGAAAGTGTATCGTTTGCCTGGGGGGAGACAGTTTATTGAATTATAAGAACTTGCTCACCCACACCGTTTCTTTCCTGGACACCCTGCTGCAGCTGATTAAGATGTGAGCGGTGCAGTAGTTGGTGAGTGCTTAGCAAAGCGCATTTCAAGGCCTCCTCTATCTAAGTCTCCTTATATTGTTAACAGATTGGAAGACTAGTGATGCACAATATTAGGAAAACAATAACAACCATCACTGCAGTGAGCCTGTGCAGGAATACAAAGCAGAAAACCAGACCCAACTAGTGTTCTGTTAACCACTGTGTTTAAAATAATTAAAATGTAATATCTGTTTTAAATTACTTCATGATCCTTTATCCCTCACGTCTTTATTCTTAATGACCCCATTTTCTTTGGTCCATGTATAGCTGTAATTAAAGCACACCTGTCATGTTTTGAGTGCCAGTGGAAAACAGAGAACAGCTGGTGCCCAGTCTTCTATCCATTGGAATGAGCTATGCAGTTCAATTACCCTGATTATTACGGAGATAATTGTGCTATGATATTATATGCAAAGCTTTAAGATGGATCTGCATTCTGTAAAGGTGTGAAGTAGTATCTGGAGTAATGCTCAGATTTATGTTGTATTTTGGTATTGAATCCATTCATTTTGTGCTTCATTCATGTATTCATTCACTGAGTCTTTGTTTCTACCACCACCCTCTTAATGGCCAGTGCATTGTTTTGATGTTATCTGTGCAGGGCTGTGCTGCTTTGCTGAGCAGTGGATTAGATTATTATTGATGGTGCTGCTTAATACACAGTGAAAGTGATCTTAATCCTCAGTGTTGCTGTAGTAGGGTGCCAATTATTAACATGGACATCCATATTTTTAGCCTGTAAATAATTTTCCAGTCTTTATCCCATGATTGATGACCATGTAAGCCACAACCAGGAAAACAGTATATCTCAAACTATTATTAACTTCTTTTGAATCATATGAAATATTTGACATATAGGGAGTATCCACACAGCTGCACATATGTAAAATAGCAACATTTAACAAGCAAAACTTGATATTTTTGTTGAGCTTTTAGAGCATCCCAGTGTCTTAAAAGGTTCCTACCTTTTTCCTAAACCTAGGAAAAATTAAACAAACAACAGGAAGGGTTGTCTTCCCATGGAGACAGATGTACAGATGAATAAAACCACTCATCAAGTGAGAACAAACCGACCTCAGAGTCAGATGTTCATTGTTCTGTCTTGGACACCTGTTCCATCAAAGCCATCAAAGCTTCCTGCACTGCAACTTGTTTTTGTTCTCTCAACTCCCATAAATGTATAGTTCCTCTCACTGGCTGTGATGAAGCTTTAAGAAAAATGATTATGGGAGTGTCTTTAATTTTTATTACAGTTACTGTTTTTTTGCACAACCAAAATGTTTCAAAACATCCCAATTTGCCTAACGTGTAAGAAAGGGAGGTGTGATGAAGGGTTTTTAGCCAATGACGGTGTGCAGCAGTATGTATGGGACTGGAAGTGCCACATTACTCTATGTTCTGTATGAGGACTGCTGTCAGCTTCTGTCATCTACTTCTTAAAGGATTTTAAACAGTAGGAATGATATGATAGAACATTTTGCTGCTTTTAAATTCATGACTTGTCTTAACGACAAATTCTTGGTATATCTTGATTTACTTGGTATGTTATTATTTGGCTTCTGTCTTTTTGGCACTGCCTGTCAAGCTTCAAACTCTCTACACAGAAAAGTCAGCCACCAGGCTCAAGCCTACAGCCCAGCCACTTTGACCAGGTGCCAATCTAAACCATTTCCTAATGGATATTTTTGCGTTTGTGTGTGGACCTTTTATGCCTAGTCAAAGCACCAGCATGAGCAATGAATACAAATCATGGTAGCCGCTTTCTTATGTGGCTGTCCATGGTGTTTGCTTGCTCGCCATTTTGTCTGCTGTTTTCACACCCATGATGAGGGGATAGTTGAAAAGCTGCTTGGCCGTATAATACAGAGCTGATTGTTATTCTGCATGCATACATGTGTGAACAGCCGCTGTTATAACTGTTCTTGTCCTTTGTTGCTGTCGTCCTGCACCCCATGTGGAAAATTACATTTCAATTTATGTGCTAATTTTTTTTGAGCTTCAAAAAACATTTTTTTTGCTCAGATGTACATTTAGAAATGCTGATGCGTAATTTCTCGTTCTTTTAACTTGTTGTTTCAAAAATAAATTTTATCCATTTAAAATAAAGACAAAGTGCACATAGTTGCATTAGTACATCCAAGATCCCCGGAAATAAGCCTAGTTGAAGAAAAAATGTGCACGTTTCAACCAAAACAGACCAGGGTCATGTTGAATTATGAATGAATAAATATTTTCAGGTTCCCTAAACCTAGCACGTCAAAAACGCATGTGCCTGAGATAAAGCATACACACATCTCTGTTGTTATACATACAGATAAACCTTAGCAGGTTTTCCAGAGGTCAGCCAGTCAGTGAGATAAAAAACAGAACTGGAAGGGGGACATATGGACATGCAGACAGACAGGTAGACAGGCAGAGGAGGGGGTAGTGGGACAGTAGTTTGGCAGCCAGGGTCTCCCCCCAGCTGCATTATTGATAGCTTCTTTGACAAGCTGCTGCTCATGCTCACCTCAAGCACTAACTGGTGGGTTTTTGTGGGGGTTGGTTCCATGTGTAGTTCTTAATCACGGTGCCACCCAAGTCAATATAGTCCGAATGAATCAGTCTAAATCCACAGAAAGCTGTCTTATGTAGGTCCAAAGCAAGTAAACTTCAGCTCCGAGGCCAGTTTCGAGCTATGGAAGCTATATACTAGTAATTTGATGAAGTCTCAAAAGGGAAAAGATGCAGCAGGATCTGGGTCAATACAAATCTAGGGTTGCTATTCCAAGGTCGGGGACTCATTGAACTGAGGTAACGAGCAATGAAAATGGTATTGAGTAAGAGCGTAATGAAGAAAGATTGAGAACAGTCTGGGCTTTGTGTTTGCCTTGGTGGGTATAAAAATAATAATGGTATCCATTTAAAAATAAAGGACATTGATAGCAATTGTCAGGGTTTTGTGAGGATCAGGAAAATGAAACAGAAACTGAAGGAGAGGAAGCAAAATCCTTTGCACAGCAGACAGACAGACAGACAGACAGACTGAGTGGGAGGTCTCTGGGCACATCTCCAATGCATGTTGCCCTGCATTAGCACTATAGCCATCCCGCAAGAAGAAGACGGTGAGAGAAAAAGAACCTCGGCAGATGAAAGTCTTCTATCTGTCCATCCATTATTCATCGATGAATTAGATTGTGCATGAATGAAGTTGAGGAGAAGAGAGGAGAAGGAGTAACTGAGGAGAAAAGGATTGGGTTTGTTTAGATAAGATCATAATGTTAAATATTAAACAATTTCTAAAATGACATTTTTTTTAGATGTGAGGGTTTCTACTAAAAAGAGCAGGTTGCTGAGAGGAGGACACATGAAAGAAGGATCATGATGTGGTGTATTCTGGAAAGGCAATGGATGAGGGACCAAGGTGAAGGAAAGGGTAATGATGCTCAAAGGAGTAAAGGTCGATATAAACCTTTACACATCCTAAGCAGAACTATGAGGGTTTCTAAGGCTCATCATGGGTCCTGCACTCATAGCTGTCCCCAGTTAGCACTTTATGTAGACATTCAGGACAACAGCACTTCTCTGACTGAAATGCTAGAGGGGATAAACAGAGAAGTGCAAATGGATATGCTTTTCCAACTATTTTCCACATACTATTAGACTGCAGATGTCATCTCTTCAGCCACAAAGACAGAAGGTGCAGAAATGCTCAAAGAGATGGGAAAAAAAATCTGTCCATCCATTTCTACAAGTCCTTGTCCTTGCAGGTCAAGGGGAACTGGCACCTATCTCCAGCTATAATTGAACCTTGAACAGGTCATTAAAGCAACACAAAAACACAGAGAGGACTGACTTGGTACATTTGCTGAAATAAAGCTTGTTTCTTTTTATGAAGTATTTTGTTCGAATAAGAACACAATTCTGTAAATGTGAAATAAAATTAAAATATAGATTATTGGATTTGGCTGCCATGTAGCCCAGTTGGGATCAAGTATTTGAAGCACCACTAATCTCAGCAATCTCATGTATGGAAGAAATGTGAATATAATTAGATCTGTCTGATCTGTTGATTATTTTTCATGTTTTAGCACATCCAGAGCCTGCAAACTGTAAGGTAACCACAGTTATTAGATAAGTTGTTTCATTAATCAAATGTTAAGAATTTTAATTGACAGCTTTGGCTGTCAGCCAACAGGTCAGCAGCCTCTGCAGGATGGGAGCTTGTGAATTTATTGTAGCAATTCAAACAATGTGCTGAAAATTAATTTACAGCTTTGGGTGTCATGTACACTACTCACATCACATCTGTGTTTTAACAGACCAGATGAATGGTTAATAGAAAATAATGCAAAACAGGAGATAATGATATAAAATACAGACTCATGACTTTGTATTTCTTTATCTTTGGTTTGGTGTTTTCACATCCAGTGTCTCTTTGCTCTATGCCACGGTCACATACAACTAGATAAAGTAGGTTTTCACATGTACAGTATGCTTTTAGTGCTACTCATGCTCACAGAGGTAGCTGCTCTATGTAGAGTGAGTGGGTGTGATTGTGAACCACGGGTGATGACAAGAGCGCCATATGTTGATGTATTTTTATTTTTTCTAGTGCTCATAAAGAGGAAAACCACTTACTTGTCTTTTTCCACAAATGTTCTAAGGATAGAAAATCTTAATTGATAGACAAAACTGATGTCCACTTTTAAATGTCTAATCCTGGACTTTGTTATTTTTAAAGTAACATTATCTGTTTTGATTAAAAAAGTTGCGTTTCTCATGAAGCATGAAGCAGTATGCTGGTACCGTAAGGTTTAATTTATTCTTTATGTGTTAGGTGCTTACTGTCTCTGGAGAGAACTTGGTTCAGACTGGCTCAAAGGCATGAAAACATGGATATGCTGGAGCATCACTTTGCTCTCGCTTTTCATCTTTATAAAGCAGTATTGCCTCTCAGATGATTATTGGGGATATTACAGGTGTCACCACCCCCAACTGACAACTATTACCCTGTTTTCAAAATTATTACAATGACCTTTCCTTATCTGCTGATGATTACTGCACAGTTATTATATTTTAACGAGATTGACCTCTTGAAAGTCAAGGGTACACAAGATGAATGCATGCTTGATTATTGGGCTTTAAATGTGGCATCCAGTTCCTTGCAAAAGCACTCATATGGCTTAAGATTTTCCTCATTTTCTCACCTTACAAACCAAACCTCAGTGTATCTTATTAGGATTGTATGTAATACATCCACACAAAGTAGTGCATAATTGTAAAGTGGAGGGAAAATTATACTTACTTCAAAAGCCTTTTCTCTTAGACTTCTAAATAAAACCCTCAAGTTTTTTTTTGATCAATTTAAATTTTGATAAGAATAATAACAAAAAACAGAATTTTGCTGTATAAAAGGTCCAACAAGTGCGACTACGATTTCAGGGCAATGTTTTGGGCATTCCTCTGGATTTAATGCTACTTTATTTTATTCATTTCTGCCTGTGAGATGAACAGAGACGTTCCAAAAGGACCAAAAGTCAGTGGG
This sequence comes from Micropoecilia bifurca, assembly GCA_903067075.1. Classification (NCBI taxonomy): domain Eukaryota; kingdom Metazoa; phylum Chordata; class Actinopteri; order Cyprinodontiformes; family Poeciliidae; genus Micropoecilia; species Micropoecilia bifurca. The sequence continues at coordinate 22,198 of CAEGAF010012736.1, forward strand.
AAGTGAGGGAGAGTAGAGGATACTAGAATGAATAGAAAAAAATGGAAAAAAAGAAAGGTGACATTGGTGATAATTGAAGGAAAAGAAGCTAAAACCTGAGGGAGCCTCTATTCTGAGATGTTACATCTACTTGTATAAAATATGTGAAAAAATGAAAGCACAGGAAGAGCCTGTCAGGAAGGAGTTTGATCAATTTTGATTCCTTGTATATTATCACTTTTTTCCATTTTTGTCAGTACTGTAATTTAGCTTTTACTTGTATTATGAGTGGGGTTTCTGTTGAGAGAGTAGAAAATTATTAGTCTAGATTTATTTCTTCTCTTATTTACCCTGCATCATCTTATAATCCTGAGACCAGAGGAGAGAGATCAATAATTCACAACTATTGTTTCCCCCCGGACAGCCTGTCTGTCTTTATATTAAATGATGAATTATTAACAATGTGTGAGATGGGAAATCTGCTGAATTTCCCTCCTGATGCCCATGAAATTTAAAAAATTTGCTCTGGCACTCAGAGGCAGCCATAAGATCACAACAAGGAAGTTTTTTTAGTTTTATGTCGTATCGGGGAATGGTGGTTGTGTTAGACACCGAAAGAAACACCATAAAATCATTCCTTAAATCTCAGCAACATGTGTTGAGATTTGTGTAGCTATTCTTAAAATCACCATGTCAGACCATAAGCAGACCAGTGGTCTGATACATATTTTATATTTCATTGTTTGAAAAAATGTAATCTGCAGTCTGCCTTGATTATGCGCAGACCTTTGACAATCAAGTATGTTTGTGTCTGTTGGTATGTTCGTTCACTAGCATAGAAATAGTCTCAGCAGCAGCTGTATCATTACAGAGACATGAGTCCAGAGCAGTTTTTCAACAGAAACAACTGTTTGTGTCTGTTTTGCATTTTGTCTTCAGGCCTCTTCTCGACAAGTGCCATCTGATAATTAGGCCCCCTAATCACCCTATTAATATGCAGCTCAATTGAGCAGAGAACAGCTTATAGTTCCCCTGATAGGGTAATAGCAGACATTTAATATAAAATGACTATTGAAGATTTGTTTTTTAGGGTTTTGTCTGACAGTTAATGTTTTTTGTGGACTGGGCCAAATTATAACATTGTTAATCTCTAAAGAATTTCCTTTTATTGCAGTCTGCAAATGGCATTGTGAAATTATAAAAGTGTTCATGGGGGAGGTAGTGCGATAGGTAGTGTATGTTTTAAAATAACTAAAAAAATAAAAATAAAATCTCAACCCTAATGTCTCTACTGTTGTGTTGACAGAGAACTGTGTCAAACTTTTTCTCTTATAGTTACCATGGCGCCACAGAAAGAGCCTGGAATCATTTGAGCCTCATTTAGTCCCCGTGACATTCAGGTTACAAACACAATAAAGCCAGAACATACAACTAAAGAGCTTGGGTGGTGTTGTGCATTATAATGGTCTCTAGTGAATTCACGATGGTCCCCCATGAAGACTCAGAAAAACTCCCAGAAATTATAATTTAGATTAGGAAAATATCTGAATAAAAACTGATACAAGCAACGTAACTAGAATTAATTGTGAAAAAGTTCAATATTTTTTGTGACTAATTTCAGAACTTGCTTGGGCCTCCTCTTGCAGGAATTACTGCATCAATGCAGTGTGGCATGGAGGAGATCAGGCTGTGGTTCTGCTGACGAGTTTTAAAAGCCCAGGTTACTTGGATAGTAGCCTTCAGCTCATCTGCATTTTTGCATCTGTTGTTTCCCATCTTCCTCTTAGCAACCCCATAGAGTCTCTATATGGGTCAGGCGAGGCAGATTGTTGGCCAATCAAGCACAGTAACACCATTGAACCAGCTTTTGATCTCTTTGGTAGAGTGGGCAACCTGGTACATGGCTACATTGATTGTGGATTTTAGAAAACACAGTGGATGGACGAGCACCCAATCACAACTGACTAGAAACTTTCCACTGGACTTCAAACAGTGTAGATTCTGTGCCTCTCCATTTCATAGCCGAGTGTACCAATTGCCTACATTTCTTATGACAGATTGGATACTTGCGAGTTTGATGAGGTAGTTGGGCACCTAACCCCATTTCTTCTCTGTCAGCCACTGCGTACCTGTCAGTGCGACACAGAGAGTGGGAGTCACGCTGTGCGTCCTCGTGACCGCTTGCGCCTACTCCCAACCTTATCAGCTTGTTGTTGCATACAAAACAGTTTGATGTGAACTCTGTTTCCTACCTGGCAGCTTAATGTGCGACACAAGTATGCGATTGCAAAAACTGACCTTTGCACAGATGTGTCTGACGCATGTCCACCTTGAGTATGGGCAGACCTGTGTGGAGTGAATTTCACCCGAGTATGTGGGAGTCTTAAGTCTGCAAGGAGTGTACATAATTTTGGACTAACGTTATGTGCTGCATATCATGTTTGTGTGAATGTCACATGTTATTAAGGGGCAGGCACAATCCTCAAGGAATGGATACATGCACAGGAAAAATAAAACGGCAACAATGTTTAGGCATGATTTGCTGCAGGGCTCTAGGAGGTTTTCACGAAGGGAAAACACACACACACACACAGGCACACACCTACACACACACACACAAACGTACACACACATTCACTCTGATACCGCTGCAGGATTCAGCCATGACTTTGTGGTTATTTTATGAATGTGATGAGTGGGAATTCAATTCCCAAGTGCTCACTGATGTTAGATCCTGTCTGCCTCTCTTGAAACACACATTTAGTGAGCAGCTACTCCATGCTGATCAGTGGCATACACACAGTGTGAAAGAATCTCACATATATGTATCACACCTTTACACACGTGACATGCAATACTACATGCATGCACATTCTGCACAGCATGCTCAAGAAACAAGCCATATACTTCATGTGTTTTCTTAACACCATCTTTAGAGCGTATGCTGCACTGCCCAGGTTTACAATAACATTTATTGGGTCTTTAAAGAGAAGAGAGATCATGAAGTTTCTGGGTCAGCAAAAGGAACATACAACACTGATTTCTAATCAAAAGTTTGCATTCTTAGTAAACTGAATAGTTTCTATTTGTTATACTGAGTAGATTTTTTTCTTTAATGAATGGTGATTGAGGTTAAGTATGACATTCATTCCCCCTTTCTATGCCTACTGGAGCATGCATGTACAGAAAGGTACTCAGACTATTTCTAATGTGCTAAATAGTTTTGTATTTTTTATCTGTCATTGTTTTGGGAAAAAAGTAAACAAGGTGCTTCCTGCTCTTCTAAATCATGTTAATGATATGACACTGAAGCACCCCAAGGTCAGTGCCCACCTAATCAAATTGAGTCAGGAAATTGCTCCTAATCTAATAACATTAAGTATTGGATTCCTTCCTGCTTCCCAGGACTGTAAAGGTAAAATGGGCAGTATGACGGACCATTTATGAATTAAGAGTTAACATTACAATGCAAAAACGGAAACAGAACTTCAATGCAGAAAGATGGTCTACAAAACTGAATTAAAAATTGATGGTACTACTTTCTGCAGCATGCATTATTCACTTTGCCTTTGTTTATGCTGATTGCCCAGTTTTTTTTGTGTGTGAGGTTTTAAATAACTAACTGAAATCTTTCTTAAAATGGATTTATCATGCTTTTAAATCCTTCCTTTAAATGAAAAATATTTGGTAAACACAAAGTATTCATCGTTTATGAATTCTGCTTTTTGATTTGACTTTCTTTTCATAGTAAATACGATCACCATTCAGCACTCAGAGCATCGTTTACAAAATAATACAGTCTTTTGTTGACCTGCCAATAGTTTTTGTATCTTATGCTTTGAATGAGTTGATGCCTGGTAAGCAGGATGGTTTGTAAGGAAGAGAATTTAAGCACGTTGTTTTATATTGAGATCTGTTTAACTATAAAAATTTAACAAAGCTTAGTACATTCAAATAATGCATCTAGTTTGAAAACCACTGAGTAAAGCATGATAGCATGATTTGAAATGTATTAAGAATTAAGAAAGACTATATTTAAACTAGACACCCAATAGTACGTCTTTATTTGTGAGTTTTTTATTTTTTCTTTCATGTCATTTTCAACTCATAATATTTATTTTCTGTGTTTACAACAATCACTTTTTTTCCTATGTTTTGTATCTGACAGTTTTCTTGCATTACACAGCAGAACCTCATCTGTTTCCCCATCACTTCCTTAGTCATACACTGAGTCTGTTTACATTATCATCAGTGAGACTTTACACTTAAAACTGGACTTTGCTGATAGTAAAATGGATTCAAGGTGACCTTGGCACTGTGGGCCAGCCCTGCCTGATGGAGGATTTTTCAGAGATTGGACAAAATGTGTTCATAGGAAATAGCCTTGTTTCATCTAGATTTATCCTCTAGCTTTTAAATAGCTGCCATGTTACAGAAATATGTCTGTGTGGGAATATATCAGTGTGTATGTGCGACTCTTATCGAGAAACTGCAGCTGTTGTTGGGAAAGTGGCACAGAGGCTGGGAGGGACATCTTTATACAACGTTCACACACCTTGGTTTAATTACACCAAGCTGACCAGACATACACACACCTAAACAATAATGAATAGTGCCCACATTTTACATTTACTCACATATGAAGAACATTAAGAAAACAACATTGTTCAACTTACAACTAGTAACCCTTTATTTTGTCATCAAGATATTTTCATCACTCTCCTTCTCTGCTGCTACAGTCTAAAAAGGGCTTGAGCATCAAGGGAAGTAACCAACTGGCCAAATGTGTAGTGTGAATGCATTTCCCTTGAGACATATTAATCTCCTCACTTTTTCATCCAGGCAACCCTTTACAGTTGTGATGTTGCACATCTTGTGATGACAACTATGATTTTATGTGTTGTGTTCCTCCCTCCTAAGCATAAGGAAATAAAGCATTGTTTCCCCTCACATGTTTGAATAAAGTTTGTTTTTTATTCAATCCCCCTCTGAAACATGTGTGGTGAGGAATTCACAGTGTTCTGCTTTATTGTGACTCCCGTGTTACTTTTCTGTGGCATTGCTGTGTCATTTAGTTATAATTTTCTTGTAAAAGGTTCTGGGAATTAAATTTAAATTCTGAGTTTGCTAATCGAGCAGTAAGGGACACTATCAGAATTATTTACAGTTTCCTACAGTGCTTAGTATACTGAGATTCAATAATGATGTTATTGGGTCATTGCTACAATGTTTTCAGTTGCATTTGCATTGATTCTGTTGGAGTGGTGCACACGTGTTACATGGCAGGAGAAAGTTGCAGTACAGCAACATATCAAAATATTGGTTGTAGAAAATGTTACATGCTACAATATCAAATTTATTGAAAGCTGATATTGTATTATGTTACCTTCGCACGTGTTTTCTACACCATTTAAGCAAAAGGCAGATAGGCAATAGTATGACGGGAATATAATGTTAGTTCCCTGACTCTTTCTGTTATTGGTATAGCCAGCCTGTAGGGAAACGGACAGCAGATTTAATCTACAGCTGCTGTGCACTCTCTCAACATTTGTCATGGTTATAGTAGAAAAGCCTGTGCTCTTGTTCTGCTTAGATTAATGACCTCAGTTTGGACTATTGGCACAACACTTATCTGTTTTTATGAGTCCTGTGTCTTCTGTCTATAAACCCCAGTGGCACAGGAGCTCACACACTAATAAGAGTGTAGGTGAACACTCACAAACAGGCACACCTGGCTGAGACCCACGTACTTTTCTTCCTATTATTTATTCTGTGTGTCTCAAACAATGTTTTTACCCCAGTCCTGATAGATCTGAGCCAAATCTACAGCAATAAGCGGAGCTGTTATTTTAATCCTCTAAATCTTAAGAAAGCATATTGTCTTTTGATTATTTAATATAAACATAGGACAAATTTTAAAGGAGTCAACTTTTTTTAGAAGTATTGTTTGTTTGCTCTCTTTTGTGTTTGGCATAAATGATGAACAGTAAAAATCTGGAGTATACAGTTTTGAAGAAGCTATATTTGTTTCATAAAGGTGTGTTTTAGATTAAAGTGAAAAAATATTCTGTTTTTTTCTGATGATTTGACATTTGCCTTTTAGAATACAATTTTGCTCTTGATTTTGACCCAAAACCTAAAAAAAATTGTCAGATCTTAAACCTTAGCATGTTATTGATATCAACCAAGATGGTAAAAATATATAATTTATTTCTATACTCTTGTTCTTTTATTGGAATCATTTAATTCAAAATATGTCTGCACAATCTCACTAGAGTCCACGAGGAGTCCATTCAGAGTAAAAATTGGAAACCTTTTCAGAGAAAAGAGGAAAACAAATGTAGAACAACACTTCAAACATGTTTCCCAACATGTGTACTTGTAATATTTGTATTATTTTGCAGCAATGTTGAAGATAAGAGAGAGAGAGAATGAGAAAAAGCAGATGAGTTGTCCCTGTAGGCTCTACTTCCTCTGTACCTACAGGATCAAACGCAAAGAGAGAACTGAGCATCACAGGAAATGTCAGCCACAGTTAGAATAACAGATTGCCCTGCTAAACTTATGTCTGTCAGAGAGACGGAGCCGATGCTTGTATGTGGGAGAGACAGTGGAGAAGAAAGTAACTGTGTTGACACAAACTGATTCAAACACAAACCGTGTAACATTTATCATCATGTTACATGCACAAATACAAATCAAACTATGGAAAGTGACTCTGGAGGGACTTGTGTTTAAATCTTTCAGATTTAGATTAAGTTTAAATGCAGTTTGCAGCATATTGCTATATAGTCAAGCAGCACTATATATCAAATCACAAATGTTAGCACAGTTTCAATGTATCCAGTGTCCTAATTGTAAACGATGCAATATTTGGTGGCAATAAAGCTCTGCTACACTTTATTATATTTGTTACTGATTTTAGTGACAAAGATGATAAAGCTCAAGGAAGTAATAGGGCCAATGTGATGATAAGAGAAAGATGGGGAAATGTGAGTTAATCACTATCAGTATTGTACGGTCATCATAATACTCAACAATAACATTCCAACTTTATCTGTCTAATATCTTGCAGCCCTGTGGCATATCCATGTGCTAAAAGACATAAAATACAGTTTAATAGCAGAGTTAAAATATTATTGTTCAACACAAAACTGTGGGTACTTAATCATTGTAGAAAAAGCTTCTGTAATTAATGCTTCTTCATACACAGATTAATTTATTCTCCTAGCACCTTTAGAGGTTCTCTGTTGAGAGTTGTAAGTACTTAGATCTGCTAACAATCAGGTGTATAATGAGTTAGTTGGATGTGATAATTGTGCCCTGTTGAACAGCGGCTGCTTGACACCAGCTATGATTGGCTAAAGTGGAAATTGAGGCTTGTGATTGGTTAGTTGTGGCTAGACTTGGATACAGGCTACTGATGCTTGCTGCCCAGTTGCTTGGAAACAGCCATCCCTCTCTGTGTTAGTGGCCTTGGCAAAATGACAGACAGCATAAATGCTCTGCAGAGGAATGTGTCAATCTGTTGATTCTGCTGAAGATTTCTTTATCAGTCTGTGCTGTGGATATGTGCCATTCCATGAATCACATCTTTTTATCCCTCATGTTCAGTGTTGTGGTTTAAAGGGAAAAAAAATACAGTTCAGTGATGAGAAAACACAACAGTGAACCAATAAGAATACAATTTTTTGTAGTAGTAATGATTTTAATTCCAGCATCAGTTTCTTTTTTCTGTGACAAGTGGGCTAATAATAGTTTTTTTTTTCTCTTTGACTAAAGGCATCGCAAACTCATAACCTTGTTGCTTTCTACTTATTCTCCAAGGATTCTAAACAATTTTGTTCTTTGAGCTCTTTCAATGTCAGGGTCTTTAGCTTCCATATTTTTATTGTAATACAGCCTCCACTTTGAACAACACTGCTTCTGCAGCTGTCAGGAAATGGAAAGTCACAAAAATCTTCACACTCACATTCTTGAATTAAATTTTAATTCTGGAATTAAGAAACTTTACTTTCATGGCTGTCAGTGAACTTATTTAGCTTTAAAAGGCCCAGCAGTTTTTTGTTTTTTGCCATTGCAAACATGAAAATATTACATTTGGATAGATTTAGATTTCTTTCCCTGATATAGATTTTAGTAATTCAGGTAAGAAAGAAAAAAAGACACACAGACTGTGGATGTGGATATAGTGTAATTGTCATCAGCACTAGAATATTTACAATACTGCAGTTTAATATTGTGCAACTCTAGTGAGCCTGTAAATTTTAGGGTCATATAAGGGCCTAGAGGATGGAGCAAGTGGCACAGCTAAACTTATATTGTTTCTAAATTATAAAAACATTGTTACTAGTTGCAGTCAAACAAATCTATAGTCTCTGCTAATGTTAGATGTACAAATTGGCTGATTAAAAATAAATATTGGAAGTGATTTGTACATTTTAGTTCCCCTGTCCTTAGTTGACTCAATCAAAGTCACGCCATTCTGTTTTGGAAATAGAAGTCACCCCTCAATGGAGTGACTTCTATTTCCATTATTTATACGTCAAACAGTATAAATAATGGAAAGGAAAGGTAGAACTAAATCTGAAATTACTTCTGTTTTGCAAGCACTTTTTAAGTTGAGACTTCAAACTGCTGAAACCTGTCAGCCTGCATTGTGACATGTAAACACATATTGGTGTCATCGTGTCTGAGTCTGCTGTGTTGAAGCTCCCCACCATTTGTAGAAACATAATCAGAGCGACTATTTTCGAACCGCATCTCTTTCAGGCGGCTTATTAAATCAGTGAGACAGCAAATAGTGGCAGAAAAGTTTTCATCTGAGATCATCCAAACAGAATAAGGACACCAGGACTATATTAACACTGAAAGACCTGCATCATTATCTCTTTAAACCATGTATACTCTGGCTGCCCTCCAGACTGTGGGTCCAGCAGACTGCCTACTAATGTGTTATTCTTAGTGGCCAGACAGAAAAACTCATGACCGCACATTCTCCTGGACACTTGTGGTCTGTTTTTGTTTGTGTCCCAGTTCCTGCCACCTCACTACAGTCGGTGTGTGTGTGTGTGTGTGTGTGTGAGCCCTCCAAGGAAGGCATTGGTTTGTTTTTGTCTCTACGAGTGCTTGGCCACAGATTGCTGCCACACTGTGTGTGTCTTATCCTACTGATTTGTATTGCAGTCACAGTGCTGTTCTGCAACAAGCATCAGATGCTCTTCAGTTCTTTACCGACATGTTTCTAACTTAAAAATAGAGAGATTTTATAAGACTTTGAGACTAAAATAAGAGCACAAACATTACAATAAAGACTTGTTATATTTCTGACATAGAAAGACACGGAGATTGATGTGAGAGATCCACTGTTATTTATGTGTTAATACACAAAGTTAATTAGCCCATTAAACCTAATAGGCTCAGCGGTCAGCTGAGTGGCCGCTGGAGCATAAACAGGCCTACAACAGATGGTCCTTCTTAGCTGAACTCGAGTTTAGTAACTTCAACTTCTCTGAGAGCCAATTGAACACCTTTGTGCTTCACACCTGTTTACATATTTTGTGTCAATGAATGTGTTTTAGTTTCCTGCATATACAACTAAACCTTCCTACACTTTGGCCTTTAGGGGGGGGAAACCTGTAGGCCTCAGCCTCTGCTGTTGACATTGCTGTTGCTACCTCCGCTACCTTGGCCACTCCCTCGCTGATTGTCTCTGAAGGCCACTGACATGCTCCCGTTGAACCCTTTCCTCAGTTGCCTTGACAACTGTTCTCTCACTGGGCGGGGTACCACTCACTTTCCCAGTGATGGTGCGATAAGTGCTACAATTATGTAAATTCTGTCGAAACGAAAGTGTTTTTGCAGATCAATCATTGCAAGCTGAACAGCTCCAAACTCAATGCTTTCAGCGCTTAAGTCCTATAGATAATAATCCGTCCTGTTTTGTTGAAGAATGGCCTGCCTCTACTTCTGTCCTGATGTTTCTATAGTTTTACATTTTGTAATGTTTTTGGAAAAATTGTGACGTTTTTAACAAAAAAAATACAAATTCAAATAGGTGAATGTACTTTTTTAATATGTTTGTATTTCTGGAATATATCGTTTCCTTGATTTTCTTTTTAAGTTTTGAATGGAAATGCAAATATTTTTGAATCTCCTACTTCTGTTCCACTGCTACAATCTCTCTCTGCTATTTAAAACTTTACAACCAAGTGACAGTGTTGGTAGAGATACACTTTTTGTTGGCTGTGCATGTGTTTTTATTCTTTTTGAGAGAAGTCTTGCCCTCTGGTTTAGCTGCAGCATAGCTCCTCTGAAGCACCTTCTTAGGGTTTACAGAAACTGCACAGATTTGGCACCAACTCTCCCAGTGTAAGATGTCTCAATGTTTCCCTGGAGAGGAAAAGCTTGTGTTTGTTGTGTTGACATTCTTCTTTCTGTTGTCTCTGTAGCTTTGCTTCTGTCTGAATCAAGGCTGAGGTTAGCTTTGCAGGGCAACATATTTTTGAAGCCCATACTTTATTTGACTCAAAGCTAAACATGTTTATTTCTTGTCTGTCCATTTGTCCATCCATCCAGCGATTGTCAAACATGCTCATCTTTGCAAGGTTTTGAGGGGGGCATGTTAATTTTTTAATAATATTAAATATTTACATAAAATGGTACCAAAGGTGAAAGGGCTGATAAACCTACATGAAAGGAAACATTTATAAATATGTACCTACAGACATTGCCAAGGCATAATAAAATTGTACATCAGATATTATTTTGTGTGATATTTAACAAAAAATAACTAAGTTCATGCCACCTGTATAAGAATGCAGGAAAGTTGTGGCCTTTTTGATACAACAGCTCTCCATTAATTAGTTTCCCTTTTGTTTTTAGCTCTGTGTGCTTTTATAATAACTTGCTTTTCATTTTTAAAAACGTCCTTAAGGGGTGTGTGATAAATTATGGTCAACTAACTTGGAATAAAAAAACAAAGTTAATCTTTCTGACAGTTGTATAGAAGATGAAATATTGTTTTGTCTGCTGCAATGTGTGAATCAAATTGATGTTTAAATTAAACATAAGGCAGACTTTTGAGGATGCACCTGTTACTTAAAAGAAGGAGCAACATTTTTACAAATGCTCATAAATATACAAATAGACTCACCAAGAGGTTACAGCTGAATTTTGTTTAATCTACAGCTACACCCTCTGTGTGTGAAAATGTATTTTTTCACTTGTGGATAACAGGTGATTCACTGAGACCGCATGTACCGCATGCTTACATGTTTGTGTGTGCATGTGTAAAGGGGTCTCATGAAAGGGCTCTTTTGAACTTCGGGGTAGTGCTGGTCTTTTGTTGTCTGTCTGTTAGTCGCCCACGCTCTCTGCAGCCCCCCTCTCAATCATGCAGTGTGAAGCCATCCTCTCTCTCCTCAACTCCCATCCTCCAACACAGCCACAGGCTCTTTCATCTAGCCTCAGTTGGGCAAAGGAAGGACTATGTGCATGTCTGTGTGTGTGTGTGTGTTTATCTCTACGTTGGATATGTGGTTCTCCCACAGTGGGTGAACAGCAACACAAATAAGAACATTTGACCTTTCACCTTGTGTGTCCTTGTCATTCATTGTATGCCATCAGCTGCATGAACATGGCAGCGTTGCTGCGGATTTTAAATGAGCAGAAAGACCTACATATTGAACGGCATGTGTGCCAGCAGTAGGGGAAGATCAATTTCCCCCTGGTGTTCCTCTAAATGGCAATAGAAGTGACATTAGAATACTAATAATCATAATATCATTCCCCGATGCTGCAGATGATAAAGGGCAATGGAACCAATGCAGTAGCAAAGCCTTCATTAGAGTCCTGACCATAGTTTTCTTATTTCACTAACTAAATATGGTATTTATTGATGTAGTTTTTTTCCCCAAGTCAGTTTTGTGTTCACCAAAAGAATCTATGGCTGCTTAATATTGAATAGATTCCTATTGATCCCTAATTAAGAAAATAGCCTATTGTTATGCAGCTTTAACTTTGGATCGTTCTGCATTATTTGAACTCCAAAGTCAAAAGAAGCTTACAACCTTCATTTTTCTTTCTACTCATTTAGTATTTGCTTTTACCAAATGACCATTAACCAGACAAAAGAAAGCTACAGCGTGCCACTTATTTTCAAATTTTAAATGTTTTGATGTAGATTACACAATGGTTGTTGTTTCTTTATTTCTCTCTTGCAACATAAATGCAGTAAAACATTGTTATGCTACCTGAATAACGCCCCCAAAAGAAAACTTTTATCCTCTTTGCCTTTAATAATGACCAAAAGCAGAAATTCAAGCTTAATTTATTTGATTTCATTGATATTTCTAAGAATATATTTCATTGTAAGTGTTGTAAAATCCTGCATTTTGAGTGACTAACAGAAGCAAGGCTGCTCATGTTACGTCTTAGTTACCAAAAAGCTTCACAATTTGCTGAGGTGAGATAAAGTCAAGCATTTTCCCACTGTGTTTGTGTCTGACTTAGTTTTAAAATGCAATATCCTTCACTTATTTGTAATTTTATAAATAAATATGTTTCTGACTGATATCCAGCTGTAATCATGGGGAATATATTAAGGCATTCAATACTAGACTAATTTGTTCAGTAAGGTATTTTCTAATGAAATATGGACTTTTTCATCACAAATTAAAATTGTGTTTAAACCCCTTTAAATGTTGGACATCATAAAATAGATGAAAGAGAGCTTATAACTTTAAAAACAAGCACATAACACATGAAAGGGATGTTTCTTTGTAATAATTGTAAAATGAACCTTTAGTTTAATGAATGACAGTTTCTTCTACAAATTTCTATCTTAAATTAGAAAGAAGAGTTCTTTTAAAACCAACTTAGCCTCCAGTTTTGTTTTGCATTCTAAGCATTTCCTTTCCAGCTTTTGCCAGATTTGTATCACTTAATTCTTTGGCTTCTGTCTATCCACTGTCCACAGGTCTAAGTCCTCTGTAATCACTCCTCTTTAGCCTGGCAGCCCACACAGGACCTTTGCACTGGCACTGCTTCGTCTTTAACCCATTGCAGGATCATTCATAAACACACTAAACAAACAGCTGGGAGAAATGCTGGGAAGGAAATATCTGCTGAGCAGACTGATGTAATTCAGACTGTTCCTACTCTCAGATGAAGTTACCAGAGCACACCGCCTGAAGTCTGGATTTGCAGAAAGCAACATACAGGCCAAGACCCTTAAACTGGTTGAATGTTTATAATTCCTCTGGTTATGTGAATACAACAGGGTGATCATTTCAGAGAATATGCTGAATGGGCCTTTCTTTATTTTGTAGTACAGTTTGTGTTTACATGTGTGCCACTGTATGAGGACTGCATGTACTTTTTCTGGTCTCAAGCAGAACAGCTGTTTAAAGCACATTGTGGATGTCGAGCTGCAGGCACACATGTTGCAAAAACTCATACCTCAAACATGGTTACAAGTTAATGCAGTCCCTCCAGAAGCCTATAGGTCTACCAGAACTAAGTTTATTTACTGATTTTGATCCAGTATCATACACATAGATTTGTAAAAAATGTTCTATGAACACTTAAATTGGCTCTTAGGTATATTCACAGATGCTTTGTTTTTTCTTAATGTTTTATTTTTTATTTTTCTGTTAGTGTTCAATAGATACAAGCCATAGTTCAGTACTTAACTTGGTTTTTGAGAAAAAATTTAAAGGTCAGTGTAAATGCCACTTATTTTGAGAAGAAAATAAGCCACATAAAAACACAGAAAAAGAAACAATCCTGTTAGTAAAGAGGCCCAAAGTAACAAGTTGTGTAAAGTAAGACAGTTTCAGTCTATACTGGTAAAAAAAAATGTTCTCACTCTAACTTGCACGATTTCATTTCATTTAGATAAATTTTCATTTAACCAAGAAGTTTATTTCTGTTAGGAAATTAGAAAGATGTCCATCAAAATTTGATTAAACTATTTAAAAGGACCATTTTACAGAGAAAGAATTGCTTTGTTTTGTTACACATTTTATTAAAAGGGGATGTTGAAAATGATTTAAAACTTATTAAACATAAATTGGCATTACATCAACCAAACTCCTCCTTATACATGTTGACCAACATTTTGGATGTTTTCACTGGTCAATATTATAATTTTTGGTGAGATGCTACGGATCTTAAAGGCTGGAAATTCTCCATGTCTAATCTGCAGATAGTTCCTCAGACACTTGATTGAGTCAGAAGACTGGGAGGACCACTGCACCTAAAATCGTGTATCTACATCCAAAATTGTGTTTCTATACCATAAGTGTTGCATACCGTAAGGAGAAAGACATTAGTAAATTAGAAGATTATTTTAAACCTAAATCTGTCAAGAGTATGAATAATTTTGGACTTGGTGTCTTTTTTTTAATTCATCAAAACCATTTCCTGTCTTTACAAATTGACACCCTTACAACCTCAGCGAATAAAGTGTCAAGTCACGGATAAAAGATCTTACCATTTTGGACATTTTAATTAGGATGATACAACTGAACTGCAAAAAATATATATTTATTTTATTTGGGTTTGGTTACCATTTTTTCAGACTTCATAGTTGGTGTTTAGGTAGTTAATAATGTCTTCCACTAACACATAATTACCTAGACATATTTTCAAATTTCCTGTCACCTTTAAACACTTTTTTAACGTAGGTTGCTGAATGATTGCCCTTGCGCCACTGGGATTAGCAAGTTTTCTGGGGTAAAACGCTGTTATCTGTGTTTGTGTTTAAGACCACCAGCTGTACCTTTGCCTTGTTGCACCTCCAGCTGCTGGTACCTGTGGATCCATGTGGGCCGAGACCACCACATCCATCAAAATAAAGGTTGCATGTGTTGAGCACAGCTTTACTCTGTGGCATTTTAGGGTCCTTAAAGGACAATTGAAGCTCGCTGTAATGAATAACCCATCAGCTTTCCTGAGGCTGCCAGCAGCCACAAGGGCACTATCTGTCGCATCCATCATGAAAGGGAGGGGTCACTCAGCAAACACACAGGTGTGTATGGACAAATAGGCAGGTTTTGTTTGAACCGCTTAGATCCTGTGTTTTGGAAGGAGGGCTAGAATCTAGGAACAGAATTGGTAATGGGGGGCGGGAAGATGATGATGAGGGGGTTAGAAGGAGAGGTTGTCCTGGTCCAGAGGGGTTTGAGAGACACAAAGAGCTACAGCTCCCAGAGGACCTTCCTCCATCAGCCCACCCTGCATATATTACCAGCTTGATTACTCTCATGCTCCAGCCAGTGATGTAGCTATAATATATGTTCTCTTTCTCCCACACAAGCTTTTCACAAGCACGCTTACATCCCCATGGGCAAACTCTGTGATCTGTCACATGACTGGTTCCCATGGTTATCTTGATATGTATTTTCCTTGTAATTATTCTTAATTGCATGCTTTATGTTTGCATATTTGTTATTTTTAATAAGACTGAAAAAGTGAAAAAAAAATTGCTGTTGTAATGAAATGTGAAGAATCTTGTTTTATTTATAAACATCTCAGTTGGCTAAAGAAAAATCCCCAGGGAGTTATGTGCTAAGATTCCAGAAGACAGTTTTATTCCAGTTTAATTATGATTATTATGCCATTATACTGCACAGTGGCTTTATATAACTCTGGTAATAATTATATCAAACATACTGATGACAAATTCGTTTTTTTTTTTTCATCAAACAACTTAAATACATGAACAGCTTTTTTAAATAAGAATACGCACTCACAAACATTTCCAAGGGAGCCTTAAAAATAAAAGAATTTTTGTGCTTCTGTGCTGGGGTTGTTGTTTTCTGAGTAACATGTCAGTGATTGCCTAAAGGTTTGAAGGAAGCCGCTGGAGATCTGAACATTATTTTATATTTTTGTGGGCTGTCGTTGAGCAAATGGTTGTATTTTTCCAAGCATTTATTGGTTATGAATGAAAACTCTGTCGATTTATTAACCTATCAAGCTTCTCTTGGAGTAGTCGGTTTTACAGATGTTTTCTAGATGTTCTTATTGTAAGCCTGACTCTGGAGGAAGTACACATAGTGTCTTGACTCCATCTAAACTGATCCTCTCTCATGTCTTTTCATAAAAAATATCCAGTTTAAATCACATTCTGGGAAACAGGTTGTGCAATATTAGTTTTATTTTGCCATCAGTCATGTAGCAGTGTTTTTTTTCCCTTCTCATTTCACAGTCTGTTGGTGTGTACTGCTCTTTTTCTTCTGCTCTCTGAGATTTACATCTAACCCGCATGGAGATCCCAGCATTGATTCTCTGCCACACAGAGATGTTGTTTTCAGTACAAAGGTACTGAGCAGACCTAATCAGCACATATTGATTATTTTATGCTGACTGCCTATTTCATGTGCATTATTTTCTGTCCTGTATGCCTGCTGTGAATTTCCTTTTGGTTTGATCCTCTGAGGATGTAATGATTCCTGAAATATTTGTTTAAACACACATCTCAAATTGGGAATAAATTAGGAACAGTGGGATAGAATTTTATCAAACAATCAAGTCAGACACATCCAATCATGTCACTATCACTGGGTCACAGATGTGAGGGTAAATACACATACAAAAAAATAGGGAACACCTGCTCATTCGCATGCGTGCGCACAGTCACACGGTGATGGGAGAGCAATTGGCTGCAACAGAGGAGAGGCCAACTCCTGGAGTTGGTTGCTAATGGCTACAGGATCCAGGGGAGCAGGAAAAGATGTCGATAATGACAATGTCACTCCCAGCCAACCAGCTCCTGAAAGAAACAGGATACTTACTCAAACTGATTCAGGCCTATTGGTCCATTTTTAGTGTGCTCACACACACACACACACCTACACAGATGCACAACTACACAGTGAAATGGAGGAACAATTTTCTTCCAGCAAGGTAGCTGTGTGTTATTATAGTTGTCAGAAATAGGCTCTTCTCCAAAGGGCCTGTTTGGCTCTGGCTGCAGTGTTTGAATTGATTTTTCTTCCTTGGATAACTGAAAGTATTTTTGTCTACTATATTTAGCATATAATTTCCCCGAAAAGGAATTAAGTTTTATGCATAAATAGCACAAAAAAATCCTATTAACTGTCACCTGACCAAACTACGTTCAAGATTGTTCAGTGTGGTGAAAAGTATCTTTTAAATTTTTGTTTGCTTTTTCTTAGGTGTAAATGATTTAATATCAGACAAAGACAACCTGAGTAAATACAGGATGTAGTTTTTAAATTATTTGAAAACAACGTTAACCCTATATGACAAAGTGATTGTCTCCTGAACCTGATAACTGGTTTAGCCAATGCTGACACAGCAGAAGACAGGTAACTAGTAATGAAGTTTTGCCAGAACATCTTTAGAAGATATAAAACTGTAATTTGATTTTATCTAAAAAAAACACAGTTTATTTTCAATTCTTCAAACCATTCAAAAATAAACTAGACTTGTTTATTTAGATTATGCTCTGGGTTTTTGTTTACCAACTGCTGGAGGAGTTCTGTATGTGCTTTTAGGGTAATTTTTTTAGCCTGGCCACGTTTGACAAAGTTCATTATTGTTTGTGTGTTTTCTACATGTGGATAATGCCTCATTGCCGTTCATTGGATTCCCAAAGTCTTAGAAATCGCTTTGTGACCCTTTCCAGACTGACAAATGTCAATGTATTTTTTTGTAATTGAAGACATGATGCTTCTTGTGACCTTTTAAACAACACAATGTTGTCACACAGGTTCTATTGGAGATGTGTTTTTTTATTCCAGATCACAGAGTAATTGAATCTGAGTGAGTGTGATGAATTACAGTTAAAATATGACTGAACAACGACAGTTATATTTTCACATAGAGC
Organism: Micropoecilia bifurca; assembly: GCA_903067075.1. Taxonomy (NCBI): domain Eukaryota; kingdom Metazoa; phylum Chordata; class Actinopteri; order Cyprinodontiformes; family Poeciliidae; genus Micropoecilia; species Micropoecilia bifurca. The sequence goes on from CAEGAF010012736.1 coordinate 40,037, forward strand.
CAGTTTAATTCAATTTTAATCCCTTAATTTGTTATTTAAATACCTTGGGTATGTTAGACTGATGTTAATTTTGACCGGAATCATTTAAATGTGATAAAAACAAAAATAGAAACCACAACACTCTTCCAGCTGAAATTTCCATATCTGATATGTTAGCCTGTGTATTTTATTAAATCTGTCTGGATCAGTAGGTGATAATGGATGCTTTGGTTATGAAAGAAATAATTTCCTTACTCCATCCATCAGTACTACTGCCCCTTGTTTACAGCAAGCAAAACCAAATTATGCCTGGAAGTATCAATGTAGTTTTCACTAAGCTGCATATTTAATATAGAGCACGAGTCTTATAGTTCTTTTTAATAAAATGGATTCATTCATAGTCAGTAAATTAGAAAATGCATTTAAATGATGCTTATTTGCCAGATTAAAAGTAACTTTTTATGTAACTCTTAAGTAGGTATTAAACATACTTTTCATTAATGCTAGATTTCTATATTTAAAAAGTTTTTTTTCTTAGTCTGTTGTAATATTCTAATCTTTAATGATGAGTTTTCATCAGCTGTAAGCAGAACATAATTAATAAAATAAGCCTTTAAGCAATCAGTGTGTGATTAATGTTTTTTTTTTACATGTTTCACTTAGTGAATATAGTGAAATTAATTAACTTTTCAATAATATTATATATCATTTTAGTTAGGCTGTTTTAATTTAGAGCCCTTAATATTTTAGTAAATATTAGATGAATTCATGTGAGATGTCCATTTTCTCATGACACTTGATTTAGCAAGTGTAACAGCTGGCCCATCAGATTAAAATACCACAGAAGAAGATGATGTAAGGTTATGCAACTCTATTGGACAGTTCCAGTGCTCTGCTGTTGAAATTATTACAATATTTCAAGTGATAATAGAAGGCTAGTTTTTTTGTACTCCAACAGTAAGCTATGTAGTTCAGTGTAGTTTTCAGCAGAACTTTGATTCCCCTGCAATCTTTCACTTGCTGTTATTTTCCGTGTGAGTGCAGTTAGGATATCACAGTCATTTCTTCCACTTGGATGCCTGTAGATCAGCAGAACAAGCTCAACGAGGAGGAAAGATGAGAAGAAGAGTATCAGTGCACAAAGGAGGTGAGCGTTCTGAGATGAGTAGAAAGTAATGACAGGACAACAAAGGTGGAAGGATTGAAAAGAGATGCTAAATTGACGGATTAGCACTTCCAGCCCTCCACCTCCTTTCCAGCAAAGTGTTGCAATGAGGCATGAGCCACATTTTGCTCTGATCTCTATTGACTAGATGATGATGATTAATATCAGTCATGTTTGCTGATGCTGAGAGCAGAACATAAACCTTATTGTTGTTCTAATGAGCCATGACCATGTAACAAGCCCTGACTAATGGGGTTAATTTGATGGTGGACAATCCTGAAAGAGATTTCACTCTAGATCTTTCAGATTTTCAATAATAAGGGATTACTTTAGCTCTTTTTCCTTTTTTAATTTACTTTGGTTCTTCAGAGGAGTTAAGTTTGGGAGAGAAACAAGTACTGACTTATTAAGATAATGTTATTAGCTATGAGGACAGCTTTTCTTTTTTTTTGACCAAAGGTTGTTGAGTCTGTGCTGCTGTCTTCATTTTTCCACCTCATTGCATTAGGGAAATCATTTTGTGGCAGCGGATAGATGTTTTGCATTCATAAGACCTGTACGACAGACCTAGGTTAAATGCATAACAGGCTCATACATATGCAAGTAGGGGCTCTGCAGTTAAGTGTTGATGTCTAATCATTTAGGGAAACAGGAATAGTCAAAAACCAGAGACTACACCATGAGTGAATGGTGGAGTTTCTCTGTTTTGCTGCAGTTGTCCCGTGCTTTCTTAAGACACAAGTCTTTTATTTAATACTGCAATTATTCAAAAGCCCCAAGCTGTTTTTAAAATGTTATTTATTTAATCTACACCTACATTTCAGATGTTACAAGTTTAAGTTAATCAAATTTAAAACACTTACTTCTCTTTAAAACACATGAATATTGAAGAGACAGATAATGGAAAACATCCCATTTATAATAGGCTAAACCTTAAGAGTTTAGCAGTAAAATGTAGTGCCAGAATAGTTTACTAATCTTATCTAATAATTTAGAGATAAGTGTCTTTGTTATACCTTTGATCTGCCTAACATTTATACTAGAACTGTGTTTTAAATTGTTCATTTCAAGAGGTTTTATAGCTGTAACATAACTAGGGTACCTTAAGTAAAAAAAATACCAAAGCTCTATTGTATCACAGTATGAAAACAAAATGTATGACATTATCTGATTGTTCTATTTGAAAGCCAGAAAATATTCTTACTACTGGCATTAATATTGGTTGACATTAGACGTATTTGCGTATATTACCGTATTTCCCGCACTATAAGGCGCACCGGATTATAAGGCGCACCTCCAATGAATGACCTATTTTAAAACTTATTTCATATATAAGGCGCACCGCATTATAAGGCGCATAGAATAGACGCCATAGTTATGTTGCCGGACGGGACATGATTTGTTCCGTTCACTACAAATATGGATGTCTAATAATAAAAAATTGGTCCCCAGTACTATATATAGCCGTCTGCACTAGTCATTGTTTCACTCACGGTTTTGGTGTTGCGAAATTGTGCCCAACTGCTTTCTGGTTAGCACAGA
>CAEGAF010012737.1:0-12866 GCA_903067075.1 Micropoecilia bifurca
TCTTGAGTTACTGAATGAAAACTTCCTGTTAGCATGGCGGCTAGCTGGTTACTGCTAGTTCTGATTGGCTGTTTCTGGCTGAGCGGAGTAACAGGAATGAGATCAATTATTTTTTAGAGATTATCTGTCTCATGTTAGGACAGAAAGTTTTAATACGTATATAAAATGTATTTTTTAAGTTAGATGCTGCAGCATTAAGCAGGTTCGGTGTGAGAGTCACTACCAGGTGGAGCAGAAGCGGCTCCGTGTCAAATATTACTAAATATTAAATATTACTACCTGTAGCGGAGCATCGGTTCAACAGCAGAACCAGCGTCTTACATCGCAGCTCCAAGACTTTAATAATTTTACAGGTAATTAGTTTAGCTTTCTGACCGTCATGCTAATCCGGGCGACTGTTTGTTGCTGCGCTGCTTTACCTACTGTCTGATCCTACAAGTCTTTTTACGGCAGTGAGCCTCGATGTAGCCAAACTCCGTCAAGTATGGCTATATTGTTCTTATCCCATATTAGATTTGTCGTGTTGATGCATTTTGACCTGCTTCTCCCCCGACCCCGAAGTAATCTTTCACCGCAACATGCAAACGTCCCTACTCACTCAGTGTGTTATAGTTCAACATCGCTTAGGATTTGTTGCTACGCTGTTGCTCAGAGTGAAGGAAAGAGGAGACCAGCTGCACAGACAGGCTGAGAAATGAGATGCAAGTGATCGGTATCGGCAAGAAGAGCCAATGATCACCGATCACCGATCATGCACTTTTTCACAGAAATCGGCCGATTATGATTATCGATCGGCACACCTCTATATACAGTATTAATATCAGTAGATTCAGCATTTTGGGAAATGTAGGCAGAGGAAACTCTTTAGCAGATCAATTTCTCTGAGCCAACATTGGTGGAATATTTAAATCCTCTTCTAGTCAAGTAGGTTGAGCACAGATTGATAAACAGCGACGACTTCCTGCAGATGAGATCCAACAAACCACCTAAATCAATTACCGTCACTCCCCTCCCAGACAGATATAATTTCATATAGACGTCCCATGATGATATTGGAAACGGGAGTCCTTCCTTCGCCCTATCGGGTCATCCATCAGTTGATCAGTCGTTACATAACAGATCTCCATCTTGTGACAGCACTGGCTTCAAATTAGAGCCTTAACCAGGGTCAGCACAAGCTGCTTTCATCATCAATGCCATGTCAAAAACACCAGTGGTCGGCCGCCAAGTCAAAGGTACAACAAACTCAATCTGGGCCTATTAGTTTGGGAGGCTGCAGAGAAAGCGCGTCTTATGACAGCATGGTAACTGGGTCAGGAAAAAGCTTTTGATTTTACATCCTGGAATATTTTCAAACCATAAACCCCTATTTGTTCGAAATAGGGGTTTACATAGAGGGCAAAGGTTTGGATACAGCAAAGCTGGGATAAACACTTAAAAAGTATCTAATTGTGCAGGTTTAGCTTATTCCAAAAATATCCTCAGTGGTTGCAGCCTTTACCTTAATTTATCATTTACTTCTCAGCCCAGTTTTCAGCGCCAACAAAGGGACAACAAGATTAATCTGGGATATTTAAAGTCATGAGCGGTCGTCAGTATGTGAGAATACATACTGTTCTCGCCTCAGACATGGTAATATTTTGGCTCCAGAGAACAAGATGCTGCGCTTAAATAACTTTAGCTAAAAGAATCAAGGAGTTCTAAAACAGCTTTATTTAATTTTCCAGAAGATTTACATCTCCAGCTTAAGACAATCTGGAGCTAGGAGCCGTAAACAGTAAACAGCCATTCTGAGCGACCCAATTTCAGTCTTTTCTCCCAAAAACAAAATAAAATTGAGGCACTTCTACATCTGGTACTAAATCAGATACGTATCCGCTTCTTTTCAAAGCGTCTGAATGTCCCATTTTATCAATGTTTATGTAGCTAATGTTTTGCGCCAAAAAATGCAAAACGCGGGTAAATCTTTACGTAACCAATGGCTGAAAATTAAAATTATGAACTTATAAAGAAGTCCATCACTGAAAGGCACCACATCACAATCCAATAAAATGTTTCTTCCATAATCTCAGAAATGATTAATTCTGTCTCAATCAAATTTTACTACAAACTCACGATTGTTTTAGTAATCGATTATTCTGACAATTAATTGGCACCTTCTGCTGATTTTTCATTCATTTTCTCAAGCCTTTATATACATTAGAAATATAATAAAATATACTAACAATACAATTATCGTTTTAAATCAAATGTTTTGTTGCCTAAAATGCAATAACATAGAATGAACACTGTATCATCTGTAGTAATGTAATAGTGTAGTGCTGATCTTTTGATTTTTTTTATTATTAGCCGATTAATCAGATAGTAAAACATGCTTAATGTGATTTGTTTTTTTGTTTTGTTTTTTTGGGTTTTTTTACAGAATGGGAACCAACTGAGGAGCTCTGGGCTGAACATATTTACAAATTAAGGTTTTATCTTTGTTCTTTCAACAAACGGCCTTTTTGAGTCTCTATACTCCAGTTAACAATTCTTTTTTGTTACAAAATTAATAATTTCAGCTCTAGTACCGAGATTAATGTCGATTTTGGATTAAAATAACTCGCCATGTTAAAAGATTTCATTAATTTAATCCATATTAAGTGGAGTACTATAAATAAAACCTTATAAATATCAAAGTAATGCTATTTAAAGAAACAAAAGATGACAAAGCCATAACCAAACCCTTTTTGTTGTTAAGCAAATTCCACTGTTACACATAAAGGAGGAGTGAATGAAGCCAAGAGCGATAAGCAGCGCTGCATGACTCCACCTAGCTAAACGCAGTTACACTCATGACTGGGGAATTGTTTCAAAGACAGGTGAGGCATGAAAAACATTCCTTTAAACTTGAAAAACCTCAACACAGACGGGTTGTTCAGATCGTCCTTCTAGAGCTTTATTACATGCAGCTGCAGTGAAGGAAGTCTTAATAAATAAGAGTAACTTCCTTAAAGTCAACCTAAGGAAGATTTCCTTAAGGTTAACCTATCTCATCTTGTCGTTGTTGTGAAGTCATAAATTCAGTCTTAGTGATTGCTGGTGAACCCTCCTTGTTTCAACAGGTGAAACAGTTCAATGGAAAACTACTGATATCATTAATCGCTTTCAGCTGACGAGTAACTGAACTTTAACTTTTGGAACGAGGAGAGTCGTTAATTTTATTATGATTATATGGGAAAGGGCAAGTTATTGGTCCAAATTAAGAAAAACAAACAAAAACAAAGAACGTGTTTCATGACCGAAGAATGACAGAGATAATCATCTTTAAGGAAGAAAAAATCCCCTCTTGAAGAGCGTTTCCCACTCCAGGAAACTTTTCCAGGAACCTCGTTTCCACGGCGTTTGCCAGTGTAAAACCAGATTATCCAGGTGAAAACAAATTAACCAGGTGGAAAAAGTTACTGGGAACTTTGTGAAAGACATTTCTGATAATTCAAATATTTCCAGTATTACGTATATTAAACTGCCATATTGTTAGGATTACTTTTACTATTTTTCACAATTGTAAATGTGTCAAAAATAATCATTCAATTAAAAATCTGAATGTGTGCATCTCTATAATTTTTGTTTAAATATTTAATTCTATGACAATATTTAAATTTCCCACACTCTGAAGGTTCTGAAATTCTGCTAAGCTAGCGCTACAAGTCTGAACTAATCATATGTGTTGAAGTAGAGACTTTAGGTGACAGATGGGAGCTGAATCATATAGGATTTAAATCCGTTTCCATGGTAACGGCTTTCCTTAACAGGTGTCTGTATGTCTAGATGTTAAGTCATCAACAAAACACTTGTCCTTTCCAACAGCGTTTATGGTAAAACCAGCTGACCAGACGTGCTGGCGCTAGGCTTGGGTTGCTAGGTGACGGGCGGAACTCAGCTGGGGTTGCTAGGTAACGCCACATAGCCTGTTGATTCCAACTTATCAGGAGGTTTTTGAAACGGCTCACTTTCCAGACACCAAAAAAAACACTAGCTTATTGCCAGAAAACGGTTGGATGTTTTTAGAAGAGATATACAACCCAAACAGAAGTATAAAAACATGCAAAAAAAAATAGTTAATTTTGAATAATACATTCCTCTTTAAAATCAGTCACTAAGCCACTAAGCAAGTTTGTACAAAGAGCCACTAAGTAGAATTAAGACTAAAAGAACAGTCGCTGCATTGTATACACTGTAAGCAGAAAATAAACCAGCTCAGAAAGATGGCAGCTCTTCCTCAAACCACTGCCAGCTCCATCTTTTCCCATCTCTCTGCAGGTTTGCTGGGCTTAGGGTCCCCCAGGCCCGTCCTACTCTAAAAATACCAGCCAAGGAGAGGAGGGCTGCCCTGGTTGCTTTGCTGGAGGAATCCCAAGAGAGCCTCCAAAAACAGTCCAGGTCTCACATACACACAGACCAATTTAGCTCGGCCTCTGCAACAGCAGAAGAAGACGACGACGACGACATGGATAGTTTATAACGATGTTCCTCAACGTCCGACAGGAATCATTTCATTTTCATCAGTGATACCCAAATAAAAAAAAAGAAAGAAAAGGAACTCTAAATTATGTAATTGTTTAGTTTTCAATTTACTGTTTGAATTAGATTACGGCAGCTAAATAATTTAATTAGAGTTGGTTCATAGTCGGGTTATACATTGCCAGAAGGGACGTTTAATTGCAAAGATCCACTAAATCCTCCACAACATTTGACTCGCACACAGTGCGGATGCGCCAATGCACCATAGAAGAAGATTATTATTACTTCTTCTCTGGAAGAACATGCAGATTACATTTCTCCCACTCATAAATCCATTAGGAACAACTTTAAAGACCCAAACTTCTGCTTTTAAGCTCTACTTCCTTACATGCAAGATAGTGTGGCAGAATGGTCTTTAAAAAAATAATAAATTCTATGTCATACAAATGCAATTTAGGCCTTTATCCATTTAAATTTACAGTGAAAGGTTGATCTGATGAGGAAAATAAAACCCTGTGACCGATCAGTTATTAAAATAAGTTGAATTAAAAGCTGGATTTTTTAGATCGGGTGAAATATGGCGGTCCTTTATGAGATTATCCTCTATGTCTGTCAGCTGGATAATTCTCAATATAAGGTTCAGCTGAGGCACAAACCTTCGTTTATGGCATTAGGATTTAACTCTGGTGCTTTCTGAAAGCCAAACAGACCCAGACTGATGGCGTTTAAAACCCAAAGCCATAGAAACACTTATGATTTTTAAAGGTTTGGGAAAAGGGAAGCTTCATAGCTTCAAGAGGAGAAGCTAAATTCAGGTATCAGACAATAAAATATTTAAAAAACCAAAACACTTTTTCAACATTAGTCATGAAAAACCCACAGAACGTAATAAATTATTTAGATTAACAAGGAAGTCTAGTTGCTATCCAGTTGGAACCAGTGTGACTAAATTCGCACTGGAAAAACTTTCATCTCTTAAATTTTTTTATTTAGTAACATTTTGGGTAACCAGATAATCAAACTGCAACAGACAAAACAAGATGTTTTACAGTTAGGGCTGAAACGATTAAGCGTGATTAATTGATTATTGAAATAATTGTCAATTACCGGTAATTTATAAATAAATTAATCATTAACAGAAGTATAAAAGAACCTATTTGATTAAACAACATATTCAAAGCCGTAATTAAGCCAAAACTGTACATTTTGCATGCAAGATTTAAAAAATGTTTTATTTTTAAACAAAAGGTAAAAACAATCATGATTTCAAGTAGGCCTGTCATAAGGTTTGATAATGTCCCAGTAATTATTGTGACTGCTATATTGTTGTTTCCAAACAGTTTAAGTAAAATATTCACTATAGCATTGTAAAGCAAGTTTCCTCTCTTCAAGACCAATAAACTGTAATTGTGTAAATAATGAAATGTTAAATATCTACAATAAAAGCAAAAACAAAACTTAAATTAAAACCACACACAACCCAAAATATACATGAAATGAATTATGAAGTCTCTAAATCATCTGATTAACTGATTAATTGCTTATTCAATCGATCAAATCTTATTTGTATGGCACATTTCAGCAACATGGCAGTTCAAAGTGTAAAAATAACCAAGTTCATAAAAAAGTGAATACTTTGAAGACTGGAAACTCAGTGTGACATGTCCCAATTAGCCAATAACTCCAAAGCTAATGTTCCCTGAGCCTCTAAATGGGAACATTCATGGGAAAGACGGCTGACTGGACAAACGTCCAGAAGAAAACATTGAGTGAAAGGAAAACTTTTGGCAGGAAAAGATGCAAGAAACTGCAGCAACCATCCATCCACTTCTCTAAGCATTTTGTCTAACTGTCAAAAATAAAAATAAAACAACAAAGTCTAACTTATATGAAGCACAAGCCATGTCTTTACAGAATACTTGGTCAATTGAGTTTTTCAGTCAAACTTAAGAGTGTTTGACTAAATTAGGTTTAAAGCTTAACCCAATTATGAGTTGTTGGAAGGTCAAAAAAGCAACAACTTGGTACTAGACATATATTTTCACAACTGGGGTAACAGTATCAACTGTGTTTTTCATAACATCTCAGTTTGACAAATATTTATTTTTAGACTGCATTAAAAGACATCACTGGTGACAATACATAAAACAAAAATTATCCTTTTAAAAAATCTTCCTTAGTAAAAAAAAAAAGGAAACAATTCCAGGTATAACTAGCCCAACAATAATGATTTTTTAAAATAGTCTGATCTAATTTGGTCTAAATGCCACAAAATGTCTGCCTTTTAGTTTCTTCCCCTAGTAAAGAACAAATCAATCGACCAGTGATGAAAACCAGACATTAATTATTGATCGGAAAACTGGATTGAAGTCATTAAAATAAACTCGCACAAATAAGTTTGGGGTATTACAAAGCTTCAAAAGTCAAACAGATCTCTCTTGCAACTTCTTGAAAAGACCCCATAAAACCCAGTGGGGAGAGTGAGACATAATATACTTTAGTTTATTTAAAAGTAAAATAAAAGGCTTCACTTATCCCAAACTGACTTATAGACACCTGTACTTCTTGACGAAGCTAAGATCCTAAAGTTTTTCCAACAAGATGGTGCATTTCTTCTATGAATTTGTTGTGCAGTACATAATCTCTTCTGCCATCATCCACAACTTAAATAAGCTAACCAATCTGATATAAAAAAAAGTTGGCTCTGAAATCTAAGAAGGATTCTTCAAAAAAATAATCATGAAAATTACAGACAACTGAACCCGCTTTACAACAATGTCTCTTCAGTCAGAGGCTTCTTCAGACTTGCTGTAATAAAGACTGCTATAGGAATTCCTTCCTGCCAACAACTCTTTGAAGAACATTGACTAACATGATTTATAACAATATTTAATTTCCCTCTGGGATTTAATAAACGGTAGTTTATTTGAATTTTAAGCAGTAGCTGATTCAAGAAGCTACACAAGTATTAAAAAAACAGAACAAGACTTTCACAAATCCCCCAAAAATATTTTTATGAATACTTGTTCAGACTAAAATGACCCAGTTACGGATCGATCAGTGTAGACATTTTACATCGTGAGATGAAATCTCTTAACACATATCCCTAAAACAGTGAAATAGCCCTTTACTCTAGCGCCAACTTAACCGTATAGCAATGCTAGCAGGCTAAGCTAACTACGGCTAGCTGACACATCACTGAACCTTATCAGTCAGGAACGCAATCACTGGCAACCCAACCGGTGGATGGATGTAGAGCCCATCGAGTGGCAACAACCTCTCCGTTAAACACATTTACAACGAGCTGTTATAAGCTCCTAAAGGTTTAGGAGAAACGCTCTAATATTAGCCCAGCGCCACTAAAACGGCATAATGTTGCAGTCAGCTAAGTTTGTCATTCAACTGCCAGCCTCTTTATCAGCTGAACAGGGAGATATTTCTCCGTTTATCGTCTTAGTCTAAATGCCATGTGTTGCTAATAAAGTTCATGTTGATCCCCGTCACCTTTTGTTGGATCATTTTAATGCCAACATTGGGTGATACCTGCATAGTAACAGTAACTGAATGTTCACCAGCAAACGTACAACGCAGTGTCTTCATTTTAACTCTGTTTTTTAAACTCCAACATCCGATACGTAATAGCTCCTCCAAAGCGTTGCTAGTTTGTCGATGGTTTATTTCCAGCGACGTGGTGATCGGTGGAGGCCCGTTTAAGCGCACGCTGCGCCGGATAGCCACGTCACTAGAGTCCGAGGCTGTGGAGGCCCGTCGTTTTTTCCTTAGCCAACTTAAAATGGCGGTGAACGCTTGCTAGCCTACTAGGCAGCGTAAAACAAACCATTCCAGGGTGTAATAAAAACAACAACAACGCAAACACACGACACTTTCCATGTCAAGACATATTGAATATCCTACCTTTAAATCTGAGGTCGGAGGGAGGGTCGAGGACTAGGACCTGGTCCAACTTGGACATTTTAGCTGAGGGGGGGACGCACTCGGGTGTCGTGGAGTGACAAGTGGAAATCCTGGCTGCTCGGCCACGGAGCGAGTCAGGCGCTGGCGGAGCTTTAGCGGCGGAGCGGAGCAGCATGTGGGTAGAAATACTGGACGGCGCTGGAAGGAAGCTCAGCCCTGCGCGGCGCCTCGTGGCTCCGTCGCTGATGAGATTACGCTACTTTAAACTCGTTATGCTCTGAAATACTTGGAACATCTGATAAAAACCGCTCAAATATCCCGATGTGACTCTCATAAGGTTGGATGCGCCTTACTTGGCCTGTTCGTGGTTTACGTTGCATCGATTTGGAGGAGGAAAAAAGTTGCAAAGCTTACAATAGTGATTTACGGAAGAGGATTAGGGCCACCGGAAAAATAATAATTCTGACTTCCTGAATTATTATTTCAGGAATTCTGACTTTAAAGTCAGGTTTGAATTGTCAGAATTTAATTGAATTGAATTAACTTTAATTGAATTAAAGAATTGCTCATGTTCTGACTTTAAAGTCAGAATTCTCAGATTAAAATCAGAATTTTTACTTTAATCTCAGAATTCTGAGATCAAAGTCAGAATTCTGAGATTTAAAGTCAGAATTTCTACTTTAATCTCAGAATTCTAAGATTAAAGTCAGAATTCTGAGATTAAAATTGAATTGAATTAACTTTAATTGAATTAAAGTCAGAATTGCTAATGTTCTGACTCTAAAGTCAGAATTCTGAGATCAAAGTCAGAATTTTTACTCTAATCTCAGAATTCTAAGATTAAAGTCAGAATTCTGAGATTCTGACTTTAAAATCAGAAAGTCAGAATTCTGAGATTCTGACTTTAAAATCAGAAAGTCAGAATTCTGAATTTAAGAATTAAAGTCAGAATTGAATTGAATTAACTTTAATTGAATTAAAGTCAGAATTGCTAATGTTTTTGCTAATTGCTAATGTCAGAATTCTGACTTTAAAGTCAGAATTCTTTTTTTTTCCCAGTGGCCCTAATCTGCTTCCGTAGTAATTAGTATCTATTGGTGTAGGCGTTGTTTTTTTAATTTTCAATTTTGTTTTAAGTCATGACCTCTGACAACAAAATCAGATTTTATTGGAACATCTTAACATTGCATCTCATTCTCGTATAATTTAATAAATGCTTGAAATATATAAAATTACACTATTTTACAAATAAACAGTCATATTGAATAACTAAAAATATGAAAACTTAATTTATTTCAGTAACTCAATTCACAAAACACATTATATAGATTAATTACACACAGGCTTTGGTTTTTGAGCATTTATGTTTATTAACTATATTGATTTTCTAATTACAACTAATAAACACATAAAACATAAAATTTAATTGATTTAATTAACCAATTTTCTTGAACTAGAAAATCAAGAATATTATGGAAAACCCTGACTATCCTCTTCATGAGACTATTTTACAAGTAAGAAGTGATATTAAATAAATAAAATTATGAAAAATAAATTAGTTTCAGTAACTCAATTCCACAAAGCAAATTACATAGATGACATACACAAAGACTATGTATTTCTATTAACTATTTCTAATTACAGCTAATAATGACATGACATTAAATTGATTTAATCAGTAAAATGTTTGAAAAAATTTAAAAAATAGAATAAAATTATGACTTTTAAATTAAAATCTACTTAGAAACAGTAACAGAGTGATCATCTTTCCCAGTTGGTCTGGTTTCTCTGTTGTCATGGTAACCAGGACTTGCACTTTAACATTTTTTTGTTTTACTAAAATCTGCTTTTAATCTCTGCATTAAAACTTGGCTAAACACAGCAAATGTTTTCAAACAAAGTCTGACCTACATCTTGTTTTTATCTCTGAGAAAAGATGAACATATTTTTAGTTTAGTTTTTCAGTCAATCCCATATTAACAAGCAAAATGTCTGCCTTTCATTAAAAAAATATGCAGAAAGCATTCATACAAAATAATTTGTTCAGCTAAAATAGTTCATGCTTAGTTTATTTTTGGAAAAGTAAAAAAAAAAATCACATTTTTGGAAATTTCAGGTTTTTAAAATTCAATTTTTTGAGTAATTCTGAGTTTTGAGCTGCCTTGTTGACACATATTCAGCCATTTACAGCGCATGACTGAGGTCAAATTTTCTAAGTGTCGGCACTACATGCAATTTATAAGTGAAGACAAGGTGAACATTATTACCAACATGTATGGTGATGATAGAAGTCTAATTTTCCTACTGTGGTGCATCATGAATAGAAAATGGGACAGGATCACATACCATGTCCAGGCGTCCTCACGTCACTCATCCTGACATTAGGGAAATGGGAATTCTGCCAATACACAATATAGCCAATATAGTCGCTATCAAACTCAACTAAATGCTGATAAATGTGTCTAATGAGCTGCAGAGGGATGAAGCTACATTAAATAAAGGTTCAAGGACCATTCAGTCTTAGTCTATCCTGACAGATCTCTATCATATTTAAAAGAATCAGATTTATATACATTTATCAGTCATTTAGGATTTAATTTATAAGATAACTTTGTTTTATTTAAACTGAGTGGCACTTAAGAGGTAGCGTGCGCCATAATAAAAGACTTTAGTCAGTGATGCAGTTTTCTTCTATCAAAATTCACTCATCTCAGGCAAATAAGCTACACAAAAAAATATTTGTTTCAATTAATTTTCTGAAAAGTAATTCCTCCCCAAAAGGCATTTTGGCCCATTCTTCTCTCCATAACTGTTGTAATTCAACCACAAGTGATAGTTTTCCAACATGACCGGCTTGTTTTTGACTAGATCGGAAGATGGATTGATCCAAGGTGAAAATTTGTTAGATTTGAAACATTTTAGAACGTAATTCCGCTCGATTCCCTTCTCTCTTCACTCCTCTGTTTGGGCTTTCTCCCATAGACTTGGATTTCTCCAGTAGAATTTTAAACAAGCCAATCAGTGAACAGAATAAGTTGTGAACGATGATGTAGATTTGGAAATCGTTGTCCGTCTGCAGTTTTAGCAATAGCAGAAGAATTGAACAAAGTTGTACAATCTGTGTTGGCTAAATATCGACTAAACCAGATCTTAACCTTTTTTGAGGTACCGAACCCCCCAGTTTCATATAGGCATTCACCGAACCCTTATTATTCTTAACAGCCATCTTGTTCAGGTTGACATTTCTAACTTTGCAGTGGAAGATGGCAATCTACAGAGCAGGCAATTTGGAGTAAGCTATACTGAGTTGAATTGTTGCGTTATGTATGTCATTGGGAAATGTTAGCATGATGGCATATTAGGAGAGAAAAGATGGGGGAACAAAAGGTATAAATTTACACCGAAAAAATCTCTGAAGATTTCTTTGAAAAAAAATTTCATACCAAAGAAAATTTATGAGTATGAAAAGCTGAAAATATGCGAGAAAAATCTCACATTTTGAGATCAATCTCAGAGAGTTTCCAAAGTCAAACATTTTTGATTTTGGAAACTCAGAAAATTAAAAAAAAAGTAAAAAAAAAAATTATTTTGAAATTCAAAAATGTTCATGTTTTTCCCCCTTGAAAATGTCTGAGATCAATCTAAAAATTTCTGTTTTATTCCAGCAAATTTTTGACTCTACAAATTCAGAAATTATATTTTTTCTATAATTTCAGAGACTAATCTCCAAATTTGAGTTTTTAATAGCAAAATGTCAACGGTAAAATCAGAAATTTCCTAGTTTTTTCTAGAAACTTTCTGAGTTTTTTTAGCAGAAATGTACTCCTCTTTTTTTCTATCTACTATGGTCCTAATACACCGTCGTACGTTAGCGACGGCGTATTCCAAACCTCTAGCAAGCAACCGTTTCTCATCCAGGCCTTTTGTACGAAGCAAAGCGTAGAACAAGGCGCTGGTTTTTCTCAGGCTCAAAACATTTAGATGTGACACAGAAAAAGCAAAAGAAATCTAAGTAGGCAAAATTTTACATTTACTTGCAGGTTCATGTTTGTACAAATTCTATCCGCAGTCCAGTGGGGAGAAATCAGATTGGGATTGAGGTATTTAACATCACAGGTACGCTTGGTGAAGGTATTTAACATCACAGGTACGCTTGGTGAAGGTATTTAACATCTCAGGTACGCCTGGTGAAGGTATTTAACATCTCAGGTACGCCTGGTGAAGGTATTTAACATCTCAGGTACGGTTGGTGAAGGTATTTAACATCACAGGTACGCCTGGTGAAGGTATTTAACATCACAGGTACGCCTGGTGAAGGTATTTAACATCACAGGTACGGTTGGTGAAGGTATTTAACATCACAGGTACGCTTGGTGAAGGTATTTAACATCACAGGTACGCTTGGTGAAAGTATTTAACATCACAGGTACGGTTGGTGAAGGTATTTA
>CAEGAF010012746.1:0-89358 GCA_903067075.1 Micropoecilia bifurca
AAATTTTTTTTCTTGTGTCCCCCCCCCCTGTTGTTTTTTGCCTAGCGGTTCTGTTTTTTTTGTTTTTGGTGTGGGGGGGGTGGGGGGGGGGGGGGGGGGGGGGGGGGGGGCTGTGTTAGATCTTTATTGTTTGAAGCAGAACTTTTAGCCGTCGCAGAATCGGCGCGTTTCACTTTTATGCGTTAGGTGGTTCTGACGTCTGAGGGGGCGGGGAGAGAGTCGCCTCGTGTTTCGCTTCAGTATCTGTTGCTGCTAAACAAAGTCCAATACCAGCGAGAAGAAATTAAAGATTTGACAAAACCTCCAGCGCCCGTTTGACCCTGCAAGGATGATGAGTGTGTTAGAAAATGGATGGATGCATTTATTGTGGTCGAGATGGTTTGTCAGCATCGACGCAGGCGTTGCTCTGGTCCGTTGTGGTGTGGAAAAAGGAAGAGCCCAAAAGCAAAACTCTGTTCACTGGTTCATCCTTCAGTATTTACATGTATGGATCATGACAGAAAATAGGAGACCCCAGATACAAGCAGCTGAATTGAGCTTCCCTGAATAAGGTTGCTGTGTTCAGGAGCTCAGTCGCTGTAAAGCAGGAAAAATATGGGCAGAGGTGGGCAGAGTTCACAGAAATTAAACTCAAATAAGTGTAGCAATACTGTAGCATATTCTGAACTCAAGAAAAGTTAAAAGTAGCCGTTCAAAATATTACACCAGTGAGAGGAAAATGTTTACTGAGTAACAGGTAATGCCTAATTTAATGCCTTCAGAGTAAATGTAACTAGGTACTATCTGCCTCTCAACACAGACAGTAAGCTGCCTTTTATATTTATTTTTTTTTACTTGTGAAGTTTCTGACAGCCAAACTGTCAGGCTGTAGTGATGGATGCCTTTTGTATAAAGCACATAAAACAACCTTGGACATCACTCGTTTTTGCATTGTACGGTTTTCTTCCTTGCAGGACTGTGGAAGCTTTGTGTCGGCTAGAAAAGACAGTAACTTAAATGATAGTGCAAATGATGTCCTTCCACTTGCAAAGATAAGTTATTGGTGCACTCTCTTGCAAATCTCAACTGTTCAAATCCTGTGTACTGGGGATGAAAAAAAACAACAAAAAACAGTCTCTTCGTCTGCCTCCTTTCTTCCTTCCTTCCTTGTCCTTATGTCAGGTGTGTTCCTGAAGGTGAGCAATCAATACTACGTGCTGCAAGGCTGTAAACCTGAAATAGTACCCATGACAAGCCCTTGCAGGTAATAGGTCAGATGTATTGACAGATCTGTTCATAAACACACATTTTAGGACGGCTCCATGTGAAATGTTATGTTGCTGTGCGGAGTGAGGGGCGATAAATTTGCGTGGTTTTACCCATCTCCAGGTAAAAACGTTGACGTTCACAAGCGTCGTGGCTCTGAGTGGTTTGTTGGCGGGGAAGACATGCTTGATAAATCACTTTTAGTGCCTCAACTTTTTCTGAAATGTAAAGTAACCTTTACAGTCAAAGTGATTCTGCAGAACTGCAATCTGTGCTTTGGACCAGATACCATTTTCTCACCTTGCAGTTCCAGGCAATTATATTTCAAAAAGGGCCATCGTGAAAATGACTGTGCAGTAATAAGGAGTTAATGCTACACTGCAAACTGACATTTACTGCTCACTTTAGTTGCATCATTGTGTTTGATTGGAGGGATTCCATGCACTTGGGAGAAGCCATTTTTCTAAGCAAACAGCACTGGAGGCTCTTTCTGCAACATCGTATTAGCTTCTCCTTATCATTCATTCCCTTTAGAGACGATAGAAAATAATTACGTATAATACACATAATAATTACAGTAAACGTTTGCGGAATATCAGCAGTTTCAGAGGTCGAGCCAACTTTACCGTCTTTGTGCATGTTCCGCTTTGCACAACTCATTTAATAATTTAAAACTTGGGTGCCGTTATATTGCACAGACTCGTCGCGGTCATCACGACTTGGCATCCCGGCCTTTTGACCTTTGCCGAATATCTTCCTCCTCTCTCTCAACCTGCTTTCCTGTTCATTCACTCTCAAATAATCACCACTACAGCCAAGAAAAATCTTTAAAAATGTAATAAGATTCAAGCAAAATAAAAAGAGACCCTGGAGAGATTCATTAATTTTCAGTTTACCGTTCTACATTTGTGAATATTGATTAGTTTGCACGTTGGTAAACAACATCTCAAAATATTAACTTGAGAAACATTACTGTGACTCTCAATTCAATAAGACAGAGAAACACAAAGCATTAGCTCAGGATTACATCCGATGGAGAAATTAAACAGACACAAAGTTAATGTCTGCAGCAGCTTCGTCAACAGTTCTGTTCAGGAAAGAAACAGTCGACACAGGAGGCGCTGGGCTAGGAGAACTTTCTGTGGGAAAGAAAAAGAGCACACAAAACTTTTGTCAATGAAAGGAAGCACAGCTATAAAGAGCCGCACCGAGCCAGGAGCAGTTCCTATGGAAATACGATCAAAGAATACATCCAAAGTCGATTGGAAATTGATGGCAGCAATAGCTCTGTCAGAAAGCTTATTTTCGCATCACTTTGAAGTGTTTGTGCTTTCTGACACATTTCCTCTACGTAAAGGTGAACCACATATTAGTCTTTGAAAAAATATATATATTGTTCGTGGACAAACAAAAATTGTCAGGTGTCAAAGTACGCAGACTGCAGTTACCGTCAAGACAACTTTCTCAAGTGATTATCATTAGGCTGACTGGTTTTCACCAGTTCTACATCTCTCTCCTCTGTGCGTTAGGATCAATCTCACTGTTTGACTATTTACTTACTAAAATCTAGCAGTGTGTAAATGAAGATGCATTTCTTTAATAACTTCCAGAATTCTTATTTTTTTTAATTATTTTATTTTCTGAATTAAAATGTAGTATGGTTTGAAAATTATCCTTGAAGGCATTAGTATGTATATTGGTTTTATTTAAACGTAAAAAAAAAATGATAGCTAAAAATCAAGATTAGATTATGGTTAATAACATAGTGTCTCAGATTTGATTGGCTTTGCCTGTAAGTTGTCGTCTCATTACAAGAAAGGCTCTAGGTTTGAGTTTCCCCTGGGTTTGAGCCGTGGATTTTTCTCAGAGGAAAATTCTCAAATTTTCTCAAAAAAAAAATAAATAAATAAAATACCCCAATGCATGGCAGCCTCCAATAGGAATACCTTAGCAAGGTTTAGTTTTGTTGCAAGAACTTATAGCTTCCATTTGGTTCTCTACTACCTCTAGAAACAGTAAAAAAGCAACAAGCGGACGTTTTCTGTCGATAAGTTTTAAGTGTTTTTTTCCTCCAGTCGTCTTTCCTTTCTTCCTCTTTCACGTCCAAAATTCTTTCTTTGTCTCTTTCATTCCTTCATTTTGTCCTTCGTTTTTTGCCTTACTTTAATTAATTTCTCTCTTCTTTCCTTCCTTCCTTCCTTCCTTTCCTTCACTGTATCATGTCATGCTTTTGTTGACTCCTTGAACTCTCGCCCGTTTCCTTTATTTCTTATTCTGTCCTACCTTGCAAGTTTTCTACCTTACTAAGTCCCTTCCTCATGTCCTTCCTTCCTTGCATCTTTCCATCTTGCTTTCACGTCTTTCCTTTCTCTCTCTCTCTCTCTTTTTCGTGTTTAAACCCTGCTCCTCTGTTAAAGTATTCACCCTAAATTTATGGCGAGACGTACGGCTTCTGTTTTCAAACGATTTTAAGGAACTGGAAATCCTGCAAATGTTTAGTACAGAAACAAAATTTGTAGGAACCTGGAACAAAAAATGATTTAAACGCCCGAAAAAATTAACATCCCAATAAAAAATGTGATCCCAACATACGTCCAGTGGAGACCTTCACAAGGATGAAGCCATCTGCCCTCTTCTCCCTCTTTGTCTTTCTGTCTCCTCTCACTAATAAGCTGTGCTCTTTTCTTCATGCATGAGGGACGTGTTTGCTCCTCTCCTTCAGTCAGACAGTTAGCAGGGGAGATGGATGTGTCAGTCAGCTCTGCCTCATCTCTCTCCAGTGCCTTGTGTTAACTTCAGGTTGTTTAAACCACACACGGCTTATTTTTTCGAAAGTCTTTGATTCGGTTTTGGGAAAGCAGGGTTGGCTTTTTTTTGCAGCTATTAGATGTTGGGTTTCATGTGTTTATTTAAAGATTTCAACACTTAAGTATGTAAACAAACTAATAAAGTGCCTCAGATATTGTGATGATCTTAGCATTTGGGTGCATTGCTGTTTATTCTTTCTCTCTCTCTTCTCTTTTCCGTGGCGACGTAGCCACCCCTCTCCGACGGAGACTGGAACAGTCAGTTCAGTACATCTCCCCATCTGCCTCTTTGCAGCGTCGTGTCAATGAATAACAAGCACCCAGCCACAATCTCCAATTATGCAAATCAATGACAGGATCCAGATATAGGGTTGTTTTTTGGCAGATTTTAATGCAGATGAACTGATGGTTTAGAGCTTTATGATACACCGCCTGGCAAAGGAAATAAAAAACAATCATACTTTTTTTCCATCTGCCCCACTTCAGCCTTGATTACAGTATGCATTTTACCAGGACATCATTTCTATAGGCTCCTGCAACATTTCCATGCAGATTTGCTTTAACTGTTCACCAAAAATTATTTAATATTTCATTTACCCAGCTGACTTTTTTTTTTTTTTGTCTGGGCAGACACTCAAACTAAACGGACACCTTCAGCTCACAACAAACAGAAAGCATAACCCAGGATGGTGCAGCGGTTTAATCAACCCTTCCTTTCTTAATTTGGATATCATTCAGGAACTGGGTCAGTTTAAACGAATCAGTCCATGTTTCCGTAGCTCCTGTTGTGTGTTTATGCTCCTCAAGCAAATCGAAGTTTTGACGTATCATGTTTGATTCACTTCATTCAAGATTTTCTTTCAATCAACTTTTTTTTTTTTTACTTTGATGGCTCTCCAGCATCTTTCCAGGTTTTATGAACTTCTTAAGATGACCCTGTATTGGGTTGATATTGGTTTGATTCAGACCAGGTAACTTACGCTTTATTTATTTATTTTTCTGGTCTGTACGTCTACAGCCCTGTATTAAGTCCAGAGGCCCTCAGAGCATTTCACATTATATTCAGTCATTCACCCATTACTTTTTTAAATGGCTAAACAACATCTGGCTTGATTCTGATGCACTCAGGGAAAAGAAATATGTCTAGAATAGTTAGAATGAAAGAAAATATCTCCATTTTTGCTCAGATTGCTGCTCTACCTGTTTGTGTCTATGTAAGGTGAAAAAAAATGGATACATTGATCTTAATGTTCAAATTGGAAGCTCTTGCACTTTTCCTCGGTTAAAAGGATGCAATACTTTTGTTCTGCCTTTGACCAGAAAGTGTAAGAAAATATAAAAATAATAAAGCATATTCTTCGACTTCAGCCTACGTCATGTTCCCTTATGAGACGTTTAAAAAAAAGGTGCAGGGAACTTTTTTTTCTGCCTCTTTAAAGACCATTAATTTCCCTGCACATCATTGACACACTTTTTGTTTGACAATGTGATTTCAAACAGGCCACAAACTGATGAAAGGTGGCACGGCTGCAATTAGTTCCCTTCCTACATAAAGATTCTTTCACCGCAGTTGGATCTCAGGTCTTTGTAGCAAGCCCATCCAATCAGCTCCCTTTTGTTTTGAGCAGTCCCTTGTAGAGACTCTTGTAATTTTCTGTCAGCTAATGACTGCTAAGAGCCACATTAAAAAATTTCACTCATTTGTTCTTGTGCTGAATACCACAAGCTTTCATGCTTAGTGGTGTATTGTTGCATAAATGACCCTTGCAGTTTTCCTTTCAAATTCCTTAACCTTTAATAATGCGTAAAGTGTCTTTTTCTGATGAGTTTACTCTCCAATAGGTTTACTCTCCACTTATACGTGGAGGTTTTATGGAACTTAACATACCACATGCTTTCAGAGTTAGCTGTACATTTTATGAATTTTCCATACCAAGGCATGTAAGTTTTATAATTGTCAAGTTCCAGTTTAAGAATCAAGGATGTAACCGGTTGCCACACAGGAAAAACATAGTTTTTATGTTGCAACCTTGAAAAACATTAAAAATATTTTGCAAATACGGACATTCGGGTGTTCTAATTAGGTTTGTACTCAAAACACTAACTACAAGTTTTTTCTTTTCATCGTTTTAAATATATAATATCTCTCTATTTCAGGTAAAAGGAAACACTTTAAGAAAAGCAGGAGTTGATACATTTTTTCACAATACCTGTTTGTTTTTGGGGAGGAAGTGTTCATCTTGTTATATAAATTACTGAGTTATCCTGACGTTGAGTCATCAGGATGTCACTCTTGAATTTTTAGTCTTTCTTATGTCAAGTGATCTTTAAGACCAGATTGATTGTTTCTTGCAGAAACGTTTAAATTGACCTACATCAAGAGGGTGTTTGAAGCATTAGTGACCTGTTTAATGTCATGCTCAGTGGGTTTTCAGAACATACTTTGACTAGGCCACTCACACAACTTTTTGGTATCATTGTCTTGCTGCATTCTCTAACTGCACTTGAACTTATGGTCATACATCGGTGGCTGGACCTTCTCCTTCAGGATCATCAGCCACAGAGCAAACTTTATGGCTCCGTCCGCCGTGCGTCCATCTGAAGCAGCAAATCGGCCGCTGATAATCGCAATACCGCCACTGTGTTTGCCTGCCAGTTTGTTCTGTGCGAGATGTCAAGAGAGCTCCCCTTTGTTCTTGCCAAGTGTGTGCACAGTATTTCTACGAAAGCATTGAGGATCATCAGAATCTTTTTTGGCAAATACCTTTGTTTTACTCCAACAATCTGTCTTACAGCGAAATCAAAACTTAAAGTGAGGCAGCTGAAAGCTGCAGTGCTTTAGATGTTATCTCGTTTCAGTGTTTTGCAACCTCCTTGATAAGTTGTCAATCCACTCCTGGTGTATCTTTAGTTCATCAGTCGGTCACGTCTTTCATTGTCTTCTTTTAAGGCATCTTCATAAGATCTTTTTTTTTCTTTTTCCTGTTGGCTGTTTTATATCTCTATGTATGTCCGATTATTTGCTTGAATTGTTGTTTTTCATATGCCTCATTGGTTCTTCTTTTTTTCTATTTTTAGATATCCTTCCGCTACGAAGGATATTAAGTGCATGTTTGTCGTATAAAATATGCTTTATAGATGTCCTTAATGAGATCCTACATACGTTCTTTAATTGCTTAAATTAGAGCATGATGTTATACTTTTTTATATATTTTAGCCTAATTCAGGTTGTCAGGCAAGTTCTTAAGTTACTCTCTGACTCCACATTTCAGGGCGTTATCTGACCTGGGTGTGGCTAGTGAACTTAATCCCAGAGAATTTAATCAATACCACTTGATTTTCTTTTGTTTTTAACAAGACCAGGTGTTTGGGTAGCAAGTTTCGATTTTAAAAAAGTGCAATAATCATTTAGAATTGACTTTTAGGCTGTACCTGCTGAACTGCATCACATTGGTAAATGAGTTGCTCTTTGCATCATGTTTGACACAACAAAGCAACTCACTGAGGAAGGTTTTATCACAAAAATAACAAAAGTATTAATAAAAGCCGCAGATACTCCTGCATGGATACATTTGATGAAATCTCACATCTCTATCCTCTGAACACCTTTTAAGAAAACTGGCATCATCCTCCCTACAGAGGTATCTTATTAAACATGCAAACCGCTGTGGGCCAGCCAAAAAAAAAAAAGCTAATTGATACACTTTTCAGTTTATGAATAAGAGAACACCCATGCTGCTTGAATAACAGAACATCTTTAACGGCCTTGCATCATCGCACAAGGATTGCCGGGCATCGCGCTAACCAGCCGCTTACATAACCCACCGACGTAGGTGCGGCTTTTGCAGAGTGGGCATGAATGGCAGGTTGTAAGTGACGGTGCAGACAAAAGACAAGTGAGGAGTTTTACGCGCCTCTATGAATCCCGAGGTAAAAAACACACACACACACACACACTTCTACTGAACCAAAAGAGACGCAAGTTTGTCAAAGCGCCGTCATGAAAGAGTTTGAGTGTCGACGTCAACGCGAGACGACCAAAGTGTCTGCTATCAGACATCTAACAGGGATAAATCTGAAGGGTGATCACAGGAGAGCGGTTTTTGTTTCCTCCATTAATACTTGATGACTGATAAGCCTCTAATGACACGTTTCTGTTCAAGTTAAATGCCGCATCAAACGGCACAAGCAGAGCTGGGTGCAGCTGAATTAGACTCGGTGAAAGATGGATGTGCTGAGGGCGTGAGCCGCTACACACCCTCAGAGTTTCTAGCAGCTGTTTGGGGGTTGGGACTTGGCAGGTACAGATCGCGAGGGATCTCGCAAGTAACTCTCTCCTCCTCCCTGAGCTAGAGATGGCCTCATTTATCTGTCGCCATCCCCCCCCATACACCCTTACCTTTCCCCCTCCCTCCTCTTCAATCCAGACGTCTTTGTCTAGTGCTCCTTCGACCGTCGAGCTGAAACAACCCCTTGTCACTTTTGCTTTTATTTCATCACTTACTTACCTGCTAAGCACTTTTTTTTTACCATTCACTCTGAAAGCTGCTCACTGTTCCGATAACTTAACATCCTGGCTCCAGCTGGATTCCTGTCAGTGACGTAGTATTAAACTTGTACTAGTCATTCGTGTTGCCTTTTTTTTCTACTAATATATGGTTTCAAAAATACTTGCGCATGTTGTTGTGCTGTTCTGAAACGTGTCTGCCGGTGTCTTTTGAATTGCTAGTGAATGTATTCAAGAACATTTT
Source organism: Micropoecilia bifurca (assembly GCA_903067075.1). NCBI lineage: Eukaryota > Metazoa > Chordata > Actinopteri > Cyprinodontiformes > Poeciliidae > Micropoecilia > Micropoecilia bifurca. Next base: position 8,804 of record CAEGAF010012746.1, read on the forward strand.
GAAATTAGTTTCTCACCTGACTTGATACCTGCTTCCGAACTTTTATTGGGAATTTAATATCTTCCACAACAAAGCTCTGGCAATATCAAAACACAATATTTGTCTTGAAAATATTTTGTTTGACTCCTGTAGCTTCACCGTGTCGTTGTCGGCGTGAGACTTTGTCTGGTGGAGTAAGCATAAACTGTTATTAGAAGCCTTAGATATGACAGATATGGTATCACTTTCATCTCAACAATTGTGTTTGCAATGACTCAAAAGTGAGGGCGCTGCTGTTAAATATTCGAGGTATTTGTGACATTACAATGCATAATCTTTAAACTTTTTCCATATCTGTTGCGTCAAATATTCTGTAGTGTTGCGTTATGGTGCGACGAAACTCTACAGACCTTTTGCCAAGGTGGTTGTAATGATGAACAAATAGCTGTCAGTTCTACTCCACAACGTTCAGCCGTGTGCTACATAGCTGAAGGTAAGAGATTTTTCTGATAATACCGCTAATTCAACAAAAGAAGGACCTCTGGAGAGAAAATGGCCTCGCCAGAGTGCATAAATAAATACGATGGATCTGGGCACTAGCAGAACAAGTCATTTTTATCCAGGAAGCACGTTGGCTAAACCATGAGTCAAACTGTCACTGGAACTGACTACTATATATTCCATTGAGGGACGGTAACTTTAGCATTACATACACCTTTCTGAACAGTCGAGGGTGCACTCTCTCTGTCTATAATCAGACGTTAAAGCGATTTGAAACCATTCCTCCCTCCTTGGCACCTCCAGACCCGGGCCCCCATGGGCACCCATCAGGGCCTGAGCCGGGGGGCCCCAGCCCCCCCATAGTTCTGCGCCTGGATCTGTGGTGTAACTTGACAACGGCTGTGGACAAGATTCATCCTGAGAACCTGAGCCCTCAGGACCCGAGCGCATGTCAGGTCAAAAGGGCACATATTATGAAGTCGCGATGTGGAGTGCTGCAGGATCCGTATCAGAGAAGATGGAAACTAAAACTAAATGTCAGAATACATGTAGAAAATATTAGAAATAATTTAAAAATTTTTGTTTTTAATAGGAGTGTTTATGCATTTGATTTTTCGTGAGACCAGATGTTTTTATTTTTAAGTGGTCTACAACTGGTTCCTTTTTCTACGGTGTACCAGCAATGCTCTCAGATGTGATGTTAAATTATTATTAACGCTAAAACTAGAACAGACTAATTTATTCTTTTAAATGAGTGTAGTCTGTAATTGATCATTTTCTGTTCAAAATGTAAACCATTCAATCCTGCTAAATGTCTCTACCACTTCATAATCACTTGTGTTGCAGCAATTTAAATATTCGGTCCTAAGAAAATGTCGAATACTTAATACATATTCTTTAAAGAGTTAGAAAAAATACTGATTCTGCATTTTCATAGAATATTAGAAAACTTTGTGGTCTTGTTTATTGAATCTATGCAGCATGTCTTCTTGTCTCCAGTGCTGAATGTATTTTTTCACTACTAGTAATTTTATTTTGATCAGTAATTCATTTTGCACTATGAACCACACTCCTCAAAAAAAGTTTAAAACCTTTTTAATCACTAGAAAAGTTATTTAGATAGTTGTTTGTTTGTTTTTTACCTCAGCAATGTGTTTTAAATTTAGAGTTGACACAGCTCAAAGCAAAGCAAAACGGGCATCTTCCATTCAGCAACACATGCTCATATTTTTAACTTTTTTGCTGACAAGAGATGCAACCAAAAATAATTTTATTACTGTAATCTATAACTTTCTGTTCGTTGAACACGAGTGGCTCTACCAGCGACGAAGCGAACATGTATTTTTCCCAGCATTTATTGCTACAGCTCTAGAGCAGAGCTTCGAATTGTCCCAAAGTCCGACATCAATCACTGCGCTGCTGAAATCCGAGCGCGTCGCCGTTTGGACGGCCCACGCCGATGACAGAGCTCCGAGCCTAACAATCAGGCCAAGCAGGTGTTTGGCGTTGCATTGAGGGAACGGGGCAGCTCAACGGCACACTGGGAGATCAGAGCAGTGCTTCTGATTCGCCTGGTCACGTGCCAAGGCCTCCCTCACCACGCAATCTGGCCTGTTCTGTTCCTGCTCGGTGGCAGACGCACCTCCGCTGGCAGGCTCTGACGGACGTTAAACTCTTCTGGTGACAAATGTGGAGCTCATTCGCTCCTGCCCACGCGACTGTTTAATCATGATGCACTGCTACTGCTGCTCACACTCCAGACATTATACGGCATGAAGCCCTGCTACGCTTACATTCTGAGAGCTGAAGGAGAGTTTTGAATATATCAAAGGAAATGGCTGTAATGTTTTGATTCTGTTTTGTTTTAATTCGGATTTTACCGATTGATTCGCTTGGCAAACATGCTGGTTTCCAGATAGTGGAAAACACTTTACCTGAGTGGACCTTTCTATCACATAAATAAGCATAGAAATCCTTTTCTGTGGATAAAATAAATCCAACGTTATGCATACAGGCCCTTTAGCAGACAGCTTCCGTCAGACTCCAAGTAAATGAATAGACTGTTTATATGGTAAAACTAATGCTTTGCAGAGCCAAACATTTATGCATAATATTGTAGCTGAACAATTTATCTTAACATTAAATCTCATTTATATAGTTGATGGGAAATGACTTGTTTTTTTTTTACTGTTGGGTTTCGCCACATGCAGGGTGAAGAATAACCTCTGTGTATTAATTCATTCATGCTTTTACATTACTTGAGTTGACATTGCAACAACTTAAATTGTACAATTTATCTTCCAACCTGCAAGCGGAGGCGAGTTTTATCTTGTACCAGAGGTAACGGGTCAGACTGAAGAATCGTGGATCTTAAGAAAATCACTGAAAGAAAGGGTATTTTACCCGATGCAGTGATGGACGTGAAATCCAGTCAGTTTGGATTATTAGTGCTTCAGCTGCATTGTGTTACAATATAAACCCCCAGTCCCTTACTGGCAAGCTTAGACGTTTGTTACCAAATTTGGGATTTCTGGTGCCAGAACTTCTAAAGGCCTGGTTTTTGTCACCAACAGATTTATTGATGAATTACTGAACATTTCTTCAAGTTAAGTACATGTAAGCTATCCCAATTACCTGGTTTTAAGAGTGAGGTAGCATCCACTCGTTAAACTCAAAGGTACTGTGTGGCTCCAATTTAGCAGAGTCATAGTGAGGGATGGCCTGTTTAAGCATGCTTAAACAGCATGCTCAAAATGTACAAACTTGACCAGTTCTAATGAGACCTGCAGCTTTGTAGTGCAGCCTTTTATTCCACTTAAAATCTAACTCAAAACCATTTTCCTACTTCCTAATTTGTGTAGAAATATTGAATAAATACCACCAAAACGTCCTGTTCCGATTCTGGTTCAGCCTTCAATACTCAGAACACATTATTCTATTCATTTTTAAAATATTCAAGTGTGTTTGTTTGTTTTCTTCAAAGAAACGCTTTGCTCTCGGTTTTGCAGTCTGTACACATTCTTCGGTTTCTAGTTAAGCTACACTGCATGTTGGGATCCAGCTGATCTCTTTAAAGCCTAATAATTATGCTATATTTACAGCTACGTTGTCAGTATCCTCTTGGCTTTGTTACATGATGTCCAGCTAGCTTCACACTGAGCTTTAAAACACAGCAGGACATCAAGGACAATCAAGGTGAGGCCCACAGCAACAGAGTTTCTGGTATTTTTTGTTGCACTAAAAAATGTCCACCAACAGAAACATGGCTGTAGAAGGTCACTTTTGTTTTCTCCCACAACAGTAAAAATGGTCAACACCAATTAGCAGGATGCTTTACAGCCTTAACTCCGTTTTTTGTTCATACAATTCAGATAAACTCAGAAGAGGTCTCTCTTGCTGCTTTAGCCGTTTTGAGCGTTTCCTCAAAAGTCTTCCTTATTTGTTGCTTTCCAGCTCTAAAACGGGTTGCGCCGCTTTCGTTCCGGACAATTTGTCTGCGGAGTTGATGTGTAACAGGAGTTCAGATACTGTATGCAGGCAGTGTGTTTGTAAGGTGTTGCATGACAGCATGAATCGGCCGGGCTGTTTCTCGCTCGGAGCCATGATTGCTCAGAAGTGTGAACAGCAGGAGTGTGATTTTTCTATTCAGCTTCACTCACACAAATGTTAATAATTGTACTGAAATGGATCTGGGAGAAATTAACTTTTAAATTCAAACACACAGCAAGAGGTGAATAAGGTGCGTTGGGAAAACAAAGGTATTTGTTCCCATATACATTTCCAGACTTATGTGGGCTTGTGTTGAAAAGAGTAGTGGCCCTACGGTTAGGTCATGAATGAAGTGTTATTAGGCTCATTTTCTATGGTTCAGTTTCAGTCACCACACTGACATCTGATTAACACCAGACCTGTAGAATCCAGAAATTATTTAACGAGAGCCCATCTGACAACATGAACCAGGATATAAGATCTAAAGCTTTTCTCAAGTCCTGTCCTGCTGAGGAACTTGTAGTTGCATCACTTTTCCAAAACATCAGAATCAAATGAAAGGCTCGTTACCAGTCCTCTGCAGAGATGAATGGGCAGCCTGATAAGGGAATTTAGCCATTTGATTCGGATGTGTTGGATAGCAGGTCTGGACGGACTGGACTTGGACGCTGCTCGCCAAAAGAAATCCTGCAACCGATGGACATTATAGTGTCTTTCGATCTGGAAAAAGGTTACAAAACCATTTCCAGTTAACCAGAAAGGGCAAATACTTTTTGTTGTTGTTGTTGGTACTACGGTTGTACTCTGATGGTAATAACATTAAGAGGCAGCTAAGCAGTTTTATGTTACGTTAAAAGAGAATGCCGAAAAGAAAGGTATCGTCAAAAATCTGCACATTTGATTCTCGTTCTTGCTGTGATCTGATCTTTGGAGCAATTAGTTGTCAGAAACTGTAATCGCTCTGAGACTCTAAGCATGCATTTAATTACAGGAGCATTAACAAAAAAATAATCACTCTCAAACACCAGTACCACAGAATGAGATCTGGCGCGGGACTCTGGGATGATTACTGCCTGTAAATCCAGCCATAAAATTGGGGGCTATTATAGCTGGTGCTCAAATGGCTTGTTCAACAAAACTCTAATCGCACGCATAATTTTACACAGTTCATTACTGTAGTTCATTAGCATATGAGAGGTGCTTTGTCAGAGTCATGTCTGGGTCCTGTGTGCTGCAGAAGGATTCTTTCATCGCATTATTTTGGGTGTAAATGGAAAAACAATGTAAACATCATATAGTAGCATTAACAAATGACATTACTGCAACCGTACTCTACAAGGACCACAGCAAATTACCAGGTCTGCTTGTGAATAGCAGCAATAACGGTATTGCTAACGGGGCTTCACATTGCCAGACGCCCATCGGAAAACAGGCGGCTAATTGTTTTTCCATCAACCGCACAGGTAGCATTTTGTTGCCAGCTGATGCTCCAAGGCGCAGTGTCTATTTTGAAGCATCGTCGTTTGATAAAGCTGTTCAAATTCAAAGCTGGAGTCCAGTCTTTAGCTTAGCATGATCCACCCAGGGAGTGTTGAAGGCAAAAGTCATCGTGAGTTAAAGAAACGCACCCTGGCGCTCTCCCCACACAATGGGCGAGTGAACTAAATCAATCGCTGATCTTTTTCATGGTATACAAGCAGGTTAGAGTATTACCATAACTGGGAGTCACTCACTAGTGGAACAAGTCAGCGTCAGGCCGGGGGGCAGGGCCAATGACCGGGTCCAATGACCGGGTCCAATGACCGGGCCCCTCACGTGTATCACCTGCGCTGCTGGAAACTGTTGAGTGGGGGTTGGGGGGCGTGTCTGTTGTTTCATTTTAACCCAGGAAGCACTCTGGCTAAAATGTGAGTCAAACAGTTACTGGGACTGACAACTATATATTCCATTGAGGGAAAGTAACTTTAACATTACATAGACCTTTCTGAACAGGCGAGGGCGCACTTTCTCCGTCTCTAATCAGACATTAAAGCGACTTGAAACCATTCCTCCTTCCCTGGCACCTCCAGACCCGGGCACCCATCCGGGCCCGGGCCGGGGGGCAGCCGCCGCCCAGCCCTCCCTATGGCCCCGTACCTGGAGTCACTATATGTTCAGAAAATATTATGTTTGCCCATGTAATTAAAATAAAACCCTTGTAATTCATTCAACAACTTCCAACGACTGTGCTCCCCCACAGTTCACCCCCACTCCCCCCTTTTCCCTTAGCTGTGATCAGGCAATATGCAGCACACCAGGCTGCACAGCAGGTGATTTCTGGGAACTGTGTGCTCTCTCTCTGTCTCGCTGTGTCACTTTCTTTCCCCCTCTCTCAGGCATCCGGCCTCTGGCAACCACTGACCTCATAACACCTGCACAAACTCATACGCTTCTAACCATCCGGCATGTCAACCGTGGCATTGTAGCTGCCCGGGAAGCCTGTCCGACACGCTGAGTCGACAACAAGGCGAGCTCAAGTGGCAAAGAGGTCAGCAGCCCCGGGGGCTCCCTTACAATGGACCTCTCAACGCTGTAGCAGATAAAAAAAAAAAAAAGGGAACAGAAGTTAGTGTAAAAATGTGAAATGTTCTCATAAGCCAAAGTTGCTGAGTCTTGCTGTTTGTACATGTGAGAAAGCAGTAAGTAAGCTTGGTCTAGGAGAAATTTGGGGCATTTCATTAGGTATTTCAGGAATAAAGACGTACGTAGCATAATCTTATACAGATGTATAAGCAAAAGCACAGACGGTTATGCGGGAACAGTTGGTCGTTTTTAAAGTATGATTCAGCTCAGACTATCCGCCCATGTTTCTGGAAAGAGCAAAAATCAGCATGCATATACACAGACTATAAATAACACTGCCACAGACGGAGCGAGAGAAAAAAAGAAAACAAAAGGAAGGCTTCCTTGGCTACACAAAACAACGACGACAAGTCGACCAGCAGTCATTTGTCACCCGTCACCAAAATTGGTGTTGAAGCCTCATTCCCAGTCTTATCACACTTGGCAGTTTGTGTTATGTTCATATGCAGCTGTATACAGTCGGTGCCCTTCTGTGTGACGGCTGGGCAGCCGTGAAGGAACGGACATAAATTTGCAGGGGGGGTATGAGCGGGGTGACTGTGCCCTGCTGCTCAAAGGCTCAGAGGCTTAATGTTGCGGGTTCATGGTGTTTCCTCGGAGATTACCTTTGGTATAATCGGACACAAATGTGGCATCTGATTGACTGCACGGATGAAAACAAACACAGAAACAATCAACTGAGCTGCAATGAGATTTTGTGTTTTGCATTCATAAACCGATTTTTGTCTGGCAGAGAAATCCCTGAATTTGCACTTACAGTTTGTCGACAAGAGGGGCCGTATTCATTGTTGGCTTCAAAGATTTGCTATTTAGCTTTCTGAAGGGAACATCTAAAAAGTTCACCTAATTGGGAATGTTTTTTTTTAAACAGAAAGTAGATATTTGAAAAAAATGAGTCTTCTTCTGTAATGCATAGGCTCAACATTACATATCTATATTTGAATATTTTCACCCACCTCCCCTTTCCAACTTGAATGTTAACAACACACTACTTGCAGCCATCATTGAGCCTCTGGTATAATTCTGCCTCTGTTCCCAGCAGACTTGTTAAACTTTTTGAAATGGCATCGCTTCCCATCCCAAAACTGGCTTTTATGGCTGTTTCAAAGAATTTCAATAGGTATTAACTGGAAGATTTTGTAAGACCTTTACATAATACAATGCTGAGATGTGTCTTTTAGTTACTATTATATAGTTTTCTTGTTGGAACGTCCACTTGTTTTCCCGTTTCAATCATTTAAAGTAAAGTTTATCAGTCGGGGCTCTGACATTATTTCATATTCCATACAAAATATGCTAACAGCAACATGCTACCATCTGTCACAGTTGATACACAAGAAAAAATAAGTTCCATGTTAATTTATTTAACAAAACATTCATTAACACCAGTGATGGGCACCACTAATTAAAATGTTTGTTGCGCTAACCCGAAAGCACTAATCAAAACGGTGGTTTAGTGAGCAGAAAACCACTCATTTTAAATCAAATTGCATCTGTTCTTGAAAAACTACGACAATCAAACACCAATTTAGTTTTGACCTTATAATTTAGATGTTATATGATGCCGTTAGATATTATTTGTATGTTTCTATCATGTTCTCTGGTGTCGGTGTTGTATTTGCTTCAAGTATGTTACTTTTTTTAAATAAAGTTATTAGGGACACGCAGAGAAAAGAAATAGAGTAGCTGCATGAACAGTCTTTACCCCCTTCAAAACAAGCTGATAACCAAAATGTTGTTTTATACAACTGCTCAATTAAAACAAAAAAAAATTATCTACAAATACACACTTTTTGATAATAATTTGGAGAAAACCTGCAAGCAGACAAATCCTCAAGTACTAAGCTGTGAATATGTGGGGGTCCACTGTCCAAATAGCAAAGTACTGACCCACTGTGCTGACCTCGGTTTTCCTGTACTAGCTGAATAGTTCCAACTTAAAAGTAAAATTACTACCAGAGCTCAAAATGGTACGCATAAAAAAATAATCAGAGAAAAGCAGGGTTATACAATTCATGAACACTTTGTATAATAACAAACCTCTTGAATGCAGACGTATGTTTTTTTTCCCCGCACTTTACTGGGAATTTTAAATAACCTAAAAGCAGCAATTCAGGAGCATTTTTATTTCTTCCCTAAGACTTGCTTGGAATTATGCCACAATCAAAACGCCTTTTATCACACAGTAGATTAAATGACTCACTGAAATTACAGAGGATTTCAAGTGTCATTCAGCACACTGCATCAATGAGCATTCATCCGGCAAAAGCACTGCTGATTGAATGACCGGAAACTCTGGCACTTTTGCAGAGTAGCATTAAGACAAACAATCCTTTTTGTACGCACTCAGACAGTAGCTAAAGAACTGCTTTTACCTACAATTAGTCAGTCTTTTTTTTTTTTTGTTTTTGTTTTGTACGACAGTTGCAGAAACAAGAGCAGGAATCACTCATGCCACAACCTATTTCCTGCTGCTAAAGTGTATTTGCTGGAAAAGTAGTGCACTGAAACAGGGGAGAGCAGGCACAGTTGGGTAGCCAGATTGCAGCGAAGCCTTTCCCCCTGCAACCGTTCAATATAGCAGGTTAAATCAATAGTCTCTCACCTGTTCTTTGTGCAACACTGCCTAACTCGGGCCTGCTTTTGATCTGCAAACATCGTACAATAATTAACCAAATTTAACACAACCAAGTCTGGGAGATGGAGTGCAACACCCAACTCGTGGGGCGTGTTTTATTCAATAAGTAGAGCAAATTGTCATGGGGTGTTTAGTGCTTTAATTTCCACAGGTCAAGGCAGGGCAAAGCTTTAGCTATAGCTGTGATCCACAAAAATTTTTAGGGTTTTTAGAGTGTTTAGAGTGTTTTTTTAGAGTTCACCTCTAGAGTTTAGAGTTCACCTCTAATTGTAATTGAATGTGTGTTTTGAAAACTTTACTTCAGAAATATTTGAAAACAAGACTCCAAATATTAGACAGAAGGAAAGACTTAAGCATGACATTAAATTCTATTATGCAAAAACTGTTGAGGGACTGTGAGTAGTGCATACATCACTTAGCATCACTTTTGGGTGAGGTTGCATTGAGGATTTTATCAGAATTTCAAAACGGTGTGATGTGAATTCACATTCAGTCTGCCTCCAGTCAGATGTTCTTAAATAAAATCCCCAGTAACAAATTGCCTTCAGCACAACTGTCAAACCTACAAAGACATGCCAATTGAGGTAAACTGACAGCCCAAGACAGAAAAGCGTTAATCAGAGAAGCAGTCAAGAGAGTCATGGGAGCTTTGGTGGAGCTGCAGAAATCCAGCTGCTCACTTGCGTCAAGACAGTCGATCGTTCTCTTCACAAATCTAGCTTTTAAAAGAGTGGACAGAGAAACAGTCTTGCTTAAAGACAGCGGCTCGAATGCCAGTTTTCATTTTTCCCAAAGCCAGGTTAAAGTTAATGGCGACATCATGTTTTGGATGATGTTAAATACACGGCAAATCCTTAAAGAGAACCAGTAAATGTGATTGTCCCGACTGCAGTTTATGGAAAACCACAGATGCTTATCGTCCAGTGTGAATGAATGAGGTTACTGGCAAAACTTTGTTGCCATTTCATGAAATTCAGAGAAGTTCAGCAAGTATGAATACGTTTTGAAAGGCATCGTAAGCATGCCTTTAGAGATGCGCATGTCTGTGCACATTCATATGTTTTGGTTTCATCAGTCAGTCTCTGTAATGTTCAGTGATAAAGTCTGCACTTATCCAGTGATTCAGAACCAATATGGGACGTAATTAGCTTGTTTATCTCCTCAGAAAACTCAGGGCCCCGGAGTATTTAAAGCTGCGTTTGCAGCCAAAAACTGCTTCTAAATTAATACTACGAGTCGAATGAGGTAGAGGATTTATAGGTGTACCTGCAGGTATAAGAACCATGAGAAAATAATTCTGCCTTCGGGCAAGGATTGTTTCCGATAAAAATGTGATAGTGGTGAGAACAAATGACATACCCTAATGAACTTCAAGTGCAGTGTAATCTGTCATCCACTGGTGTCTTGATAAAGGTCATTCCTTAAAAGATTATTTAAGTCTGTTCTGTTGGTGCCAGATGCTGTGGTTCAGTGCATCGGTCCGGAGGGATGACGACACCCGAAGTGTGATCCACTTCGCATTTCTGCAGAATAAAACTGACAAGGAGTTTGTTATCGCTCTCTTGTCCTGCTTCCAAATTTTGACTATAATCTCAGATTAATGTCTGGGAAATGTCCTTACGAGACGACTGCGCACAAGAAGCAGGTGTTGCAGCATACTGTAAGTCACCTATTGTTGCTCTGGAGATCACAGATACGTGTTCATGTTCTGAGGTCCCTCCAGATCTGACCGACCGAAACACTGTTGGAAAGCTGCCTGGTCAAAGAGAGAGGTCAGTCTCATCATCCATCTCATTCTTTCACTTTCTGTTCTCCTACACTGAAGGATGTCTGCAGTTAAGCGATTCAAGGGTTTGAAGTTTGATTGCACATGAAGCCTCTCTCAAACTTTAAAAGGAAAGGTTTGATTTTATATATACATATATGTTGAAATTTTTAATTTAGGCCTGTAAATATATATGTAATCACAGTGCTAATTCTGAGTTGGCCAGTATATTTTAGAGCAACAGTAATACATCGCCTGTAAGGTAAACGATAAGATCAAATCTAACTACCAGAATAATTATGAAATCTAAGCTTTGGGCCCATGCTTGAATTTTAACACCATAGATCTAAAATTGTAACATTTGTTTACTAAAAGTGAGAATGCTATCAAGTTTAACCGTTTTAGCACAGAGAGAGAAAGACTAAGAGAAAAGATTGTAAACGGCTTAAAATTTAAATTTAACATTTGATTGATGAGTTTACTTTGTTGAAGTGTAGAGAATAATATCCATAGCTTGATTGTCGTTACCATGAGTTTAATCTTAAGCTTGGTGTCTTCACAAATACCTCAGGAAATAATTAATCGCTGACTGCTTTTAGGCTCTGCCAATTGATCTTGGCTCTCTTTACCAGATGAACTGCATTGAAATATTGTTGGTGGTGTTGGGAGCAGGAAGACGACCCTAAGGGTGACCCGTTCTGCATGACACACTGGAACCAGACTTATCTCTCTCTGCTGGATGTGAGACACACTAGTAGGCACTAGCAGGGACAGATGACGCTTTTCTGTTTTGTGACTGTTGAATTTTTAATAAACGCCACAGAGGCAGGTTGCTTTTGTAGACCGGGCTGAATGGGACGAGTTGTTTCTGACCTCCGCCGGCTGGTCATGTAAGCGCTCCTATATATATTTGCGGGTCCATTCCACTGCTTGCGCTGCACCGCTAAACACCAGCATGCTGTGTTGCTATGGGATGAGCCTGACTGCTTCTCTACGGGCCCACGAAACCATCGACCCACCATGAAAATCCCTGGCAGTCCTGTATGCCAGACTGCCCCTGCATGGGAGTGAAGCAGACTAGCAAAAAAACACATGCTTAAAGATTAGGTTTTAGAAACAGTGATAGAATAATACTCCTCTTTTGTTTGTAAAAGATAGCAAAACTCCCTGCTGGACATTTTTCTGTTTGGATCTGGTCTCTGCTTGTTTGTCCCTGTAAAGACTGGATGAGTTTATGGTTTCCATTTTAACGTGTCCACGTTTGCTGATGAGGTAGTGGTATGCTGATAAGCAGAAGTTAGTTTCTTTCTTTCATTAACATTCCAAATCTTTACTTTTTTGTCAAGTTTTCACTTCGGTTCTCTGTCCTCCTTCATTACAGATGATGTAAGCTGACGTGCTGCTTAACGCTGGTATTTGTTGCTATGATACAGGAATTGCTAAGTAATATGAGGTGCGCATCGACTAAACGAGGTAAAAAAAATGAATAAATTTCAAGGATTTTATCTGACGGAGTTATTTAAGATTCAACTTTTGAGCCTCCACTTTGTTGAGCGAGCCATAAAAAGACAACATAAAGCTGTACAGGACAGTGGAAAAGCCTTGAACAGTGACTTAATGCACTCCCAGGCTGCTTCACATCCCCTCTAATGGATCATTTTTCACCTGGGACCTCACCTCTCTTAAGATCAGCTGAGAGGTATCAACTGTATCGACCTCCTTCCCCCTACACCCATCTGAATCAATAAAGATTCCTCTATTATGAAGCTCCTGGCATCATTTCCAATGCTGCTGCAACCCATCATTATTTCACCCCTGTCACTTGAAATTGCGTAATGAGTTACGCCGATACAACTCATTAGCTCGAAGAATAGCTGCAGGTCTCCTGGTGGCGTCCGTGCGTTGCACTTTAAGCAAAGCCACACCTTGGAAACGATCCCCTCCCATAGTCCTCTAATTAAAAGTGATTGATTGCAAAAAGCATTGTGATGTCCATCTTTAGCCTCGAATGCAGCACTTAAGATGACAACTGCTCCTGCAAGACGTCTTCATCAATACCCAGATGTATTCCTGGGAGCGCATTCTGCCGGTTGATTCATTGGCATGTTGAAATAGCAGCTGGACGTCTGCAAGATTGGTAAAACATGCAGGGAGGAAATGCATGCACTCCAGTCGGCGTGCAATACATCAAAGATGCTGAGGCGCCCTGATGATACGCTCGCCGGCACGATCAAAACGCCGTGCTCGAAATGCAAAACCCTCCTAAGAGGCGGCAGGGTTGCAAAGGCAGCAGTAACACAAACAGCAATTGTGAAAGAAAACAAAAGGCAATGAATCTTTTTTTATTTTTTTTTTTATTTTTTCCATCCCCTTGCAATTGTAATTGATCTACGCAAAAATGGGATCAAACTCTAAGATCTGCAGATGAACATGAAAGAATTTACCTTTGCAGCTTGTTGACGCTGGTGTGAAAAGGGAGCATTTTGGGGATGAGCTTCCTGGATATCAGGATGTTTTTTTGCTATTGCTCCATCCAGGAAAAGACGCACAACAGAAGACAGAAAGGCCGACTTACCCAGTACTCTCTACAGGAGACGGAAGAACAAAGAGAAAAACGGATGCACATGACTAAACATCTAAACTTTGCTTTGAAAAGAAATTATCTCTACAGCTTTTTGACACCTTCACTTAACATTCCAAGAAATTCTTGCGGAAGTGGTGCCAGGTGAGGTTGCAGCTGCTCGATATCGGGACGCCTCCACAACAGCGAGGATTGACACCTTAAGAAAGGAAAAACATTGTCTTTAGCTGAATAGCAATAGTATGTTATCCATGCTGTCTGGGGTATGGTGGGAGTGATGGTTCATTTCATCGTGCTATGTTTCATTTATGAGACACCCATATGAAGCCTGTTAGACTCGGTTTATATTCATGGTGTACACACAGAAATGTGAGGCAGAAAATATATTTTACATGAGGAAAGGAGCAACGGAAGCAGGGCAATGTTGATGCTTCCAACCCTGTGATATAAGCACTTTTCCCCCCTGCCTCCCTCCCCCTCCTGAGTGGGTTTGGATTTTGTGAATGGATGCGTTCTTATCTCTGCTGCCGAGGCTGCCGATCACTAAATGCTGCCCTAGGCAAAGTCCTCTCTCCGGGGTGCAAAAGATTTCGAGCACATTTGCAAATGAGCCCGATTCCACCGATTTTCAGAGCTTGGAGGTAAAACATATCAGCGTGGCCTGGCCGGACCATTACTCGATGGCAGCGTGCGGTTTTCCCTCGGGTCAGACACGGAGCAAGGCTGCTGTGACACTGAGATGATGAGCTTGTGTTTCCCCCACCAAACCCGGTCACATCAAGCACAGCTTCGCCTTTCATAAGGTTAAACAGATATGATACCCCGAGCTGTGAATATGAATGTTCAAATTTTGTCAGTTTCACCACAAACTTCAAACGTGTTGAAATGTAATGTATTATTGAAAATCAGGCGTGCTTTTTTTTAAATACTGATAAAAATCGGACTTTTTTTTAAATATTCAGTCATTTGTAATATGGCAGTCCTAAATAAAAACATATTGCAACAATTATCTTGAGGAGTCCCCTAACTACTGAGGTCCACCTGAGTAATTGTCACGTATGTAAGAAATCTAAACTGACAGGTGGCTCATGCTAACTTTAGAAGAGCAGCAGGGATCTACCTTTCAGGGAGTAGAAACTGTTGCTGGGATTATTATTATTCATGCATTTCACATGTCTGGCCTTTGTGGAAGAATGGTAAGAAAACAAACCAAGTGGAGGTAAATACAGGACAGTCACAAAAAAAGATCTTTCTTCCAGTCCAGATTTAAATCCAGTTGAGAGTCTGTAGCAAGACCCAAAAATGTTCATGCTCCAGTCTTACTGGACTTGGGTTGTTTTGCATGACAGAGTGGGAAGAAAGCGACATGCCCTACAAAAAGAGCCTGGCAAGACGCACAGCTTTAGATGCAGGAAAAAAGTGTCTGATTCAGATTTTAATTGTGATTTTCAATTCATGTGTTGCTTTCCTGTCACTTCAAAATGATGTTTTCATCAATTTCACAGAAGATTTCAGTAAAGATACATTGATGTTTTTGGTGGTGATGAGACAAAACGTGGAACAAACAGAATTCCTTGTTTACAACAAGTCATTCTGTCATTCTACTACTATTAGCAAAATATGCAAAGTAAATCATGCACAGTTGTGATTTTGTTGCAGACGTTATTGATTTTTAATTCATTGCTACTGGTGAACTTATATTGTGTAAACAAAATCTATTTTGCTCAATATGGCAGCTTTTATATCCAGAGAAAGTGAGATGGATTTTAAGGTTTTTCATGACAATCTGTGTAATAATGTAATATTTATGTAATAGGGAATTCTTATTTGGCTCTGGGTTTTTCATACTTTTTTTTATGTTTCAGCATATTTGGTTTAATCCAGTTCCTTATCAGCTATCCTCCAGTAATGATGAGCGCGCACTATAATTAGAGCCCGGCGGAGATAATACGGATTAAAAAAATTACACAAATTAGTAGAGCTCTGAAATCTAAGAGCAATCTAAGTACAACAGGGTTAATCAGGAAAATGTGTGTATTATGCCTAATTAGGAAATTATGCTCAGATTTGGAGTTGTAGAAACATGTATTAGCAAGTGGTACAGTTCATATCTGAGCCATCTGCTTTATGGCAGCTTCTAAGTTCAACACTTTTAAGGTTTTAGAAGTTTATTTTCTGCAAAGGTAGGGCTTATGTAATTACACAGCTCCTAATATCCTTCATTTACACACAACTAAACATATCATTTGGCATGTATATAGTATTTTAAACAAATTTAGTATGGGTTTTGTAACAGAGGTTTATTATGCCATGGACTGAAGCCCCTTATGACAATGTGAACGACTCCATATGAATGCTCAAATGTTGCTCAATAGTGTTGTTCAGTTATGCTTTCATTAAGATTTCTACTTTTTGATTATGTTATTTAGTGACAAACATGCTGCTACATGTTTATGAATTTGTACTGTAAGGGGTTGTTGGCTCATTATGTCCTCCTTCATGGCCCCATGTGACAGTTCTAGACCAAAAAAATGTCTGAATCATCTACAAATGGCACCAAACATGAGCTAAATGTGATAAGGCTGAATGCCAGTTGACTTGTAAAAGGAGTAAGAGATCCCTGGTTGGAGGTGGTTTATGGTAAATGTTTATTTTAAAGCGTTTAAGCAAAAATAATTGAGTTAGAACTGTCAAAAAAACAAAAAACATTTATTTGTGTGAGCATCTAGGCATTTCAGACAATTCTACACAGAAAGCTGGACAAAAACCATACGTTGTTCTGGAGTGATCCCAACATACAAGAAATAATCTGTTGAAAGCAAACTGTATGTAAGGTCTAGATGGCAACAGTACATATTTGACTCATTTAGATGGCAAAAATAGCTCTTAGTAATCCTGACTTGAAAAGCTTTGATTTAGTTTTGGTTTGTTGTATTTTGCGATTCAGTATTCTTGCATTCACATATTCGAGGATTTTTCTGTCATAGAATAAAATATTCCAAAGAAGAAAAATGCAGCCTGGTGAAGATGAAATATCTTGGTGCAATACAACTTGATACACTGCTGGCTGGCTTTTGCAAAGGAGTGGCTTTCGTTTTCCTTGGTTCTGATTGGCTTTACCCCCAAGAGCAGCAACAAAGACTGTAGATATTCTGTGGTAGGGTTTCCACTGCATCTCGATGCATAATAAAGTATATTTGGTCTTTAATAGTTAATATAGGCAGTTGTGAGCATTTTTAGAAGGGGTCTGAAGTATATGTGTATATTAGCTATTGTGGCCAATAACCTCCTGAATACCTTGGGTTGGCTATATACTATAATTTACAGACTTGGATCCCACTTCATCCCACTTCAATTGCTTTATGCTAAATTATTTGAGCTGAAATTGGTTGTATGTTTCTGAGAAATATTTAAACTAAGTTAAGGCAATGCTCGTTTTACAGTTCTGTCTAAATTAGTTCCACATGGAAATATTGCATAGACTAGGCAAGGGCCGCTTTCTGGTATGATGACTGGTGATAAGACTTAAATTTTCTTGCTGTTCCTGTGGTTATAGATTATCTTTATTGAGATGCCAGAGAAAATTAAAGTGTTTGAAGCCTAAAGTAACACAGTGCTGCCCCTCCCCCACCTTTTGTGCTGCACTATGAACTGATGCTGTTCACAAGAAATAAATATGAAGGTCTTCAGAAGAATTACCAGATGTTACACATTGAACCAAAACATGGACAGTCTTCATTTGGGGGAGAAAAAAAAGAAGTGTCACTCTTTTCTCTTTTTAACACAACAATGCTTTAAAACTGAGCAAAAATAATAATAATAAAATAATTCCCCGCTTCTTGGACATTGTATTCTGGTTTCTGCCTTGAGCTACTTACTGGAGTTGTGACACCCTTGTGCAGAGTTTCTCCTCATAGTGCAAAAGCAAAAAAAAAGGTCAATTGAAGAAAATGAAGAAAATTGCAATTTAAATATTCATAAGACTCTTTGTCTTTTCCTCCCATTGGTGTCGGAGAGAGATCATTTTATTCCACTGTGGATTTTGGCAATTACCTCTCACCATAACCTCCCTATGTCCAAAGTCACCTCTGCGCTCTTGAGAGGCATCAGCAACCCTGACATAATTGTGAGGTTAGGAGAGGATGCCGACAGATTGGATACCCCTCAAGCTGACATCGTTTCACATTTATTGAATAGAGGCACGTCTTTGCTTTGTCTGCGGCGAATTAATCCTAATGCCGTGGCTGTGCAGTCAGAAAAAGATTACATTGTATAATTGCGTGTCACGCTCTGGCAAAATGAGCCTTTGTTAAAGCCAAACACAGCCTTGTGATGTCAGATGAAAAGTACTTTGTTTTCTTTATACCCACAACAGCTTTGTTTTTTTTTAGTAGTTTGCACACCTTTCCTTTACAAAATCTTCCCACGTCTACCAAAGAATGACTGAAATATAAAATAAAATACGATGCACCTAACTATATGTTGTGACATCCCCTCCATTAGAGGGAACATGGCTCAGACAGGATCTTGGCAAAAAAGCTGCAGCTAAAGGGCAACCTGCTGCCAAACTCTGTCACACAATCATTCCAACATGCACCAACGGGAGTCGGCTCCCCGGTGTCTCCATTCTGAGTGCCAATTACACAATCCAATTGAATTATGCCCTTGAGTGGTATTATTAGCAGTTGTTGCGGGATCTAAACATCGGATTTATTAAGAGTGGCTCACAGAAATGATTGACTGACCAGGCAATCTAATTGCCATATGAATAAACACAAATTAAAATGTTTATGACCTGCAAGCATTTCAAAAATGTCACTTTCCCTGGATTCGATTCCTTTCCTGAAAGGTAATTTTTGGCCATCGGCTGCAGCACTTTTAGTCATGCTCTCCCAAAAATATATTTCACATCGTAGCCAGAGCTCGGCTGGAGGTCAGAACATTGTTCAATGTGCTGGAGCTGTGAATCAGAAGTCTGCAATCTTTTTCTGGCTCTCTTTGTGTCCTAGGCTGAGAGGCTCTAACACAAAAATAATTTAGAATTGTCTCTGAAAAATAACTCGACAAGATATAAAGTTTAAATAATTTTTATTCACTAGTTGCTAAACCATTTTAAATATTAAACATTCAAAGGAAACAGTTGACATTCACAAGGCATTCATTACCATATATTTACACATTTCAGTATTTAAAATGTATAATACATTGTATAGCATTACAGCATTTGCAAAGATCATTATGATTCTAGTGCTTCAAACGTTTACCTGCATTTAGTGAAGCGATGCAAAATTTAGTCACAGGAATGCTTCTAATTTTAACTACCGTATTTCCTTTTTTTATTTATCTAAATCTATTGTTTGCATATTTAAGTTAAAAGAACCAAGGGTGCTTCGTAAGAAATAAGAGACGCGGACGTTGATGGTTTTCAAAATAAAAGATCTCTCAAAATAAAATACTAATAACAGTTCCAATGAGAACCATGACAGACTAGTCAAGATGACTAAAGGTTGACCAAATTGGAAATGATGCATTTACAAACAGCAACAGCTGAGAAAATTTCAACCCGTTTTTCACTCCTCGTTAATGTTAATGGTTAATACTCCAAAACAAACAGCCTAAATAAGAATTTTTTTTAAATCCTTATCATACCAATTTTTTTCCCCACTCTTGATCACAGCCAATTTATCTTTGGACAAGCTTTGATCATACTGTGACACAGCAAAAGAGCTTTGGGACACAAAACCAGATGGCAGAATCCCTCCACTCACTCCAACAGCCTCGGTTCCTACGTTGCCCCAGGAGATCTCCTCTTTCTGACCGCTCCGTTTCTGACTCTTTTTCACCAAGTGTGCATGTCTATTGTAGGTAGGTCAGATGTTGCTCTGCCACTATGTGGGTCAGAATCAGGAAAAACAGCTTGCTCCTTCTTATGTGTGAATTCGACCCAGTCAGGAAGTAATGGTTTTTTCTTCACCTCTTTTTTTCCCTCTTTCTGGAGATATGTGTTGAGTTTTAAGGCTGCGGCCAGAGTTGATCTTCCTTCTTTCCTTTCTTTCTTTCTTTTTTGTACACATCTGTAAGGTTGTTGGTCTGCTCTCAGGATGAATGCAGCATACAATAAATCTGACTGCATGTTCTTGAGGGCAGTTTTATTCCACAATAGCCAAGAAAAAAACCGTTACATGCCAAAAGCACTTTATCCAGACTTCCTCCTGTGATTTTCTTTTTTTTTTCTGCATCGTAGCACCTGGTGGGATCCTTAGGTGAAGGTGTTTCAAAAATTGTACAATACAGCACATTGCAATCATATTCATACTTTTAATGTTTGTTTTGTTGCAACCTCAAACTTAAATGTATTTTATTTAAGTTTTATGAGATGCACCGACAGAAAGTAATCTCACTAAAAGGGAATTTAACCCAGTATCTTATTCCGTGTGTCATTTAACCTCTACAGATATATATATACCTCTTCTGTGAGGTTTTCAAAGGTGTCTTAGTGATATAGTGACCATAGTGACCATAGAGCATCATGAAGACCAAGGAACACACAGAGGTCAGGGATAAAGTCGTGAAGAAACTTAAAACAGGGTTTGGTTATCAAGCGATTTCTAAAGCTTTACACATCTCAGTTATTCACAATTCAGTCTGTCATCTGGAAATTAAAATAATGTGGTAATCCCCCAACAGCCATCATGCACATGTTAGATGTTGGACTCATTACCAGGACTCTATAGAACTTTATAGCATACTTAGGGCTTAGTGGGTGTCATGAATTGGGGTGTTCGGGTGGTGAGGAGACGCAGGTAGACCCAGGTATGGTGAAAATGATGTATTTTAATGAAGCTCTTCAGTCCTGATCAGGCAGCACGGCAGAAGGTAGCACACAGCTAACACCGGCAGCAACTGTAACAAAGACTGACACGATGAGCTAATGGACTTCACAACAGGACTTCACAGTTCTACTGTGCGGGCAGACTAACAACAAGATGACGTGGATGACAGACACACGTACGACAACGTAACTTTGACGAGGACCCGACAAGGAACAGAGACAACAGGGGAGACTAAATACACAAGAGGTAATTAAGAGAATGAGACACAGCTGGGAGACAATCAATGGGGAAGACGCAGAGACAGGACTGACAGGGAACAGGACTACACAGAAAACTCAAAAATAAACACGCAGAAACACGGATCATGACAGTGGGGTCATTATTTACCTGTGCTGGAAGGAAGGACACATGCAAATCATGCAGAACAACACATTTTGGACTGGAGATGGATACTGCTGATTTAGCTCAAATCCAGATCTACAACTATGAAAAGTTGTTCATGTATTATCTCCAACAAGGTTATCAAAGCTGGAGCTTCTTTTGCAAAAAAAATAATGGGTAAATTCTTTCGTTTGTAGTTGTCCAAAGACGATGGTTCTACAAAGTGTTGAGTCTGATTGACTGCATACAAATTAATGGCACAAAATCACGGATCCCTTTTCTTCCACTTTACAGTTGTTTTATTGTTTTTTCACACATTACATTGAATTCTATGGTTGCAACATGACTAAATTAATCAGATTGCAGGTTACAGTTGATACATTGTCTTTTTGGTCATTTTTGTATATTACATTATCCATTCCAAACGGTTTATTTCAAAGCCACGTTTGTAACATTTTCTGCCTCAAGCTCAACTCTCACCAGTTCCTTTTCATGGGACGCAATCATGTACACTCCTTAGTTGGAAATGCAGATAGCTCGCCGAGATTTGATTAAAAGTGTAACAAAACCACACGATGAAAATTGAATTAAAGACATGAATGCCTCAGTCAATCAAGTAGTAGGTCGTAAAAACCTATCAATGTCTTCCCAAGTTTAGTTTGTGTGTAATGTGCCGGTGCTGGGGATGGGCTGCGCGTGTGTACGCCGACGTGTACATGGTCCCACCATCTCTGTGTGCTAGATAATCCACATCTTGCAGAGGCACAAACTGCAGTCTTCCAGAACACTGCAGAAGGTAATTACAAATTAGGCCAAGCCTTGGATCACGAGGCGAGCAGAATTCTCCGGCACATCCTATCACCAGACTTTCCCTGGCCAGACCAGGCCTGGACTGAGTGAACAATGACTCAGAACCGCCCCGATGTGACAAAAACACAGGCAGGCATCCTGCGCTAAGCCCGGTGGGGATTGTTGTCCGCGATGAGTGGCTTACCAGCGAATTAGCGCAGAGGTCACTGGCAGGACTGCACCACTGA
Organism: Micropoecilia bifurca; assembly: GCA_903067075.1. NCBI lineage: Eukaryota > Metazoa > Chordata > Actinopteri > Cyprinodontiformes > Poeciliidae > Micropoecilia > Micropoecilia bifurca. The sequence goes on from CAEGAF010012746.1 coordinate 30,630, forward strand.
GAAATCCTGTTGTGGTATATCTCCCACTATTGCAGAGACAAAACTTTATGCAAGTTATTTGAATCCGTCTGATTAATCTACTTGATGTATTTTCCCCAAGGCGAGGCTCAAAATAAACATAGAAAAGTGTATCCAACTTTTACACGTCTTCTGTTGCTTTGAATAAGCCAGTAAACACACACTGGAGGACCCACAGGCGGAAGACGAGGCAAACGGAGAACTTAAACTAATTTACACGACACCCAGTATGTGGCTGGTACCCGGAAAGTAAGTAGCTGAGTCATCACCCTCTGATAAACAGAACATCATCATTAAGTGGCAAGCCTACAGTAGATCTAGACTTTTGGTACTAACCCTGAGAGAGCCTGTGGCAATGCAGACAAAATCGCGTGCCCGCGTATGTGTGTGTGTGAAAGAGAAAGAGATGATGGGAGCCTACACAATGATTTTTTTTTTTTCCAGTCTGTCATTGTGCGCTCACATGCATATGCCTCCAGTCTTCACGGTCATTGAGACTGATGATGCGCTCAAGGTGCCGCGGCAGCTTTGGAACAGCGCATAGGGCAAACACGAAGGGGGATACCAGCCATTGAGACGTTCCAGTTCATGAAGTGTTCAAATCAGGTGTTTAGGGGGGAGGGTGGGACGGAGATTATAGAGAAGGATGAAATAGCGAGGCCAGGGCCGGACCACCTCATCTGGGAGGAGATGGATGGATTAGCGACAGAGGAGGCGGACGTGGAGGGAAGGAGAAGTGATAAAGGTTGGAGGACAAGAGGAGAAAGAATGATAAATATGGCGGACACTTGAAGTTTGCGTTTCTTGATCTGACATCTCAGTGGAGCAGACTTTTTGCTATGTTAGTTAGCTTAGACAACTTTCGGTCTTTTTTTTTATTTTTTGCTAAAACTAGTTACGGCATGAATTAACCAATGCACTGTGCAAACATGATACATTATACATTCTGCCCTGCTTTGGAAGTGATAAACAAGTCTGCACACAAAGTCGTCTTGCATGTCATTTTAGCCTTGGGCATCAAAAATACCGGGCCTACGATAGCTGGCTTTCCAGCATCAAGGTTTCAAATGAGGTCTTTGTATGTTGATTCCCCCCCAACTCCCCCACCCCAAATCCACCCCACTCCTTCACCCTTTTATCGTAACCATGGCAACATGACTTGAGGATTTGTTAAAAAAAAAATAAAAGAGAGAGAAAGCTTCTCAAGGGTTGCCAACATTCACAGACAAGTCCTTGGCTCCTTTTACACTTTACTTTTATTTACAAAGTCTTTTCCCCTCTTCGTTTTACCCCCAACCATCCGCCATTTTTCTGTCAGTTTTCTGGTAATTTTCAAATAACCAGATTAGTGTGAAGAGCAGTGCTGGTGTGAAGTGGTGGATGGGAGGAAAGGGTGCCAACAGCAGAGCCTGGCAAAAGCAACAGGACACCAGGGTGCATTTTAATTTGCCTGTTTGATTTAACTTCCACCATTCAGCAAGAGTGCATTTGATGAGTTTTCTAAAGGTTACACCAGACTTGTGCAAATAATAATTTCTATATGATCAAGGCAAATTGTGAAAAAAATATATACCAACTAAAACTCCTCTATATTTATCATTTCTGTTTTCAGAACATGCTACCATCCCAATTTAAAGATGGGTTTCATTGAGACTAAATCTTATAAATGATTAAAATGAGTAACCGCTTGTTTCTAAAAAGAGAATATTAAACAACACAGGCAAATTATATGTGTCTGCGTCATTTCTGAGAAGTTTGTGTGTAGGTGTGTGTGTGTGTGCGTAATTAGCAGTGAAAAGATAGGACATACACTGTTGTAAATGAAGACTCTTTGCCTTTGCATGAATGAAAGTTGTGTTTAATAAGTGCAAATTATGTCAATATCTCAAGGCCAATTCAGTCTCTTCTACTGTACCTGAGGTCTCTAGAGCTCTTTTCGTGGAATAGTTGTAACTTTGCAGATTAAAAAGGACAGAGCCTCCCCTTTAAGCTACTCCTGTTCTATTTTTGTACCCGTGATGCACTGTGCCATTGGTTTGTGTTCACACTAGATGAAATTCTGAAACAATAAAGTCTTCACAAATTAATCTACCGTCTTGCCTTAAACTAAGAAAGTCATATCCCTCCTTGTAATTAATGGCATTTTAGGGATCTTTTATACACCAAATATGTTTTGATTTGCAGAAATGTTTCTTTTTACTTGTTAAGTTGTTTGACCAATAGATATAGAGGGCCCACATCCCAATGCTAGTAACCAACCAACGAGGCTAGTGGACTTTTTCAGTTCTTGGGATTAAATGCAGAGAGCAATTTATTTCTGTAATCTTTCAATCGCTGACTCAATACTCCCTAGTACAATAATCCTTTAGCTCTGATTCTGCTTATTTTTCCATTTTGTGTCCTGCAACCTCTGCTGCACCAATGTTCCCATTTGTGACATTAACTTTTTCCAGGTAATAAGGGAGTCATTTCAGCAGTGGACAATTTCACACCTTGGCTGCTTTGGTCATTTCATATCTGGATGACCAGAGTGTATGAATGGAAGGATGGATGAATAGGTTGATAGGTGGATGTGTTTATGCAGGCATGTGTAGAAATGATGACTGGTGCATGAATGAGTGGATGGAAGATTGAAGCAAGAGATGGAAGGGCTGATGATGATGATGATGATGATGATGATGATGATGATCATGGACAATTATCCTTGAGCCATGGTTTAAAATATTTTAGAATAATTTAGGATGCAGACTTTTCTAGACTTTTCAGGAACCCAAGACTTCCTTACACATCTACGAAAAAGTCGTTTAACTCCATGTCCGATGCGATTCATCACACATGGAGTAGGAAAACCTTACATTGACGATGCCAGTGTTAATACACAGACTGTAGACGCTTTAGCACATCCTGACGTATACTAGAGGATATTGAGTACAGTAGCAGTCTGGGACACTTGGGATACAGTCCGGGCTGCAAGCGAACTGGACGTCAACGCGACTCTTACGGCCCGATTACAGCTTTCACGTCCCATTGTAGAAAACTCTGACAACCCGACTCTCACACAGCCTCTTTGCTCGCAGAAGCCCAAACTTCATCGCTTCAGCGTGTCGGAATCAGATTTATTTCTGGAGCCTAAGATTAAATAAGAGCGCGCAGGCCTGGTGCTGCTGACCGGCGACAAAATAAGTCTGCACTGGGAATATGCGGTGCAGGGGCTCGTTTCACTACATGTGCACTTCAGGCTATGTATAATTCATTTGAGTATTTCGAGATGATGAATGTAAACAAGAGTACATGTGTTTGTGCTCGTGCTGTTTGCACCAGTCAACAAAGCTGCTGCTCTTCCTTCAATTAGAGACTCCACCATGTTTCTTGTTTAAAAAGAAACAAAAAAAAAAAAGAAAATAAGCACGCCTACTTATTAAACCCAAGCACATCCGTCCGCACACAGACGCCCAACATGTAATCATGCCTGCTTCTCTTGGCGGTCTTCGTGCTTTGTATTGGTGGTGCTGCTTTTTTTCCAGCGAGGTGCCTGTCAGGGCTCACGGGTGGGGTCAGACAGAGAGGGCATTAATCAAGACAGACAGGAGGAACCCTCCCTAGCGTACCGCGGGATGATGGTGCTTCTCGCGAGCAGCGGGTCCCGCAGCCCAGATCCCTCCGCGATCTGAGAGCCAATTAAGAGACGGGGCCGCTTCGCTCCTCCGCGGCGGCGGCAGCGGGGCGGACAACCTTTTGTTCCCTGGCCTTACATCGCTCTCTGTGAAACAAGAGCCCAGGAGCATTGAGGTCTTGCTCGGTTTTGCTGCGAAAAGAAACGCTTTTGCTACTTTTCGAAGGGGAAATGCGTTGTTCCTCTAGCTTACATCGAGGCAGCTAAAAGAAGAGCAAGAGGAGGAGAACTGGCTATTTATACTTGAGATTACATCATGCTCGTAAAGATAAAAGACAATCAAGAGGCAGTAAGACGGTCTCGTCGTTAACAGTAAAAATATCCTTCAGTGTTTTAATTTCACTCATCAAATTGCCGAGCCTTAAGTCATCTTTTTTATTTTTTTTTCCCCAGAAAACACTAATGATCAGTTCTAGCCTTCAGCATATTTATTCATGTGTAAATTACACCTAGTTCCCTATTTTTTTTGTTGCCAGTGCATTTCCTCAAGTATTGTGTGATGCTTTACCTCCCACACTCCTGGCTCTCTTCTCCTGCTCACCACCAGGCTTTGTTGAGCCTCACGTGCACGCGTTCACGTGCTCGCTCTCCGTTCTTCTCATTGGAAAATGGGAGCTTGTTTACTTAGTCCTCCTCCAGTGTGAATCAATTTATTTCCAAGAGAGAGTTCTGCCTTTCAAGTATTTTGCATCCACAGTTATTATTTTTTTGTTGTGTTCAACTCGTATATTTTCTTCTTACTTTAAATGTATATGTGGCAGCATGCAGCAGGTTTGTAGAGCTGCTCTCATGCATACAGAGACATATAAATGTATTCAGGTTTTTTTTCTCTTGTCTTTTATTGAAATTTTAAGGGATTGAATTACACAAAGTAGTACTTAATTATGGTAGAGCGATTTGTTCTTTGGTTACTTTTATATTATATTTATTTGCTTTACTTTTATATTCTATCAAATATGTTCAGAAGTGGTCTATCACACTCCACTAGGGGTCAAACTGTAACAAAATATGATTAAGGTGGAAACATGTATCCAGTGTTTGGTGGAATTTGTCCAAAAGTCCCTAAAACAATAGAAATCTTTAAGATTGCATTATTTTGGTAAGTATATTTTAGCAAATTTCTTGTCTTTGTCGTGTGACATCGCTGCTAGAAAATATCAAACACTTGTTAATAGTCTTTCAAACATGTTTAAACTGCTCTTGAGTTAGTAAGCCGCAAAACACTTTTATCCAAATTGGATTATTTATCTGTATTATATATGGACAGTGTCAGAAAAACCAAGTTTAGTCCGTTTAACTTTCATTTAAGACTAAAAAGATGACCCTGTGAACACAATTACAATGGCACAAATCTACTTGGAGCAAAGAGATTACAGAAACTACTGACCATTTAGACATTGAGACTGTGAGGAACAGATGAAGTGAGAGGCTGGTGTGGGCTGAAAGAAAATTTCGCACTCATGTTATTTAAACTCATAGAGTGGTAAAGACGCCTGTACACTGCGTTAGTCCCACATGAGTCATGGCCAAAAGAAGTTTAATTATGTTAGGAGTGAATCGCCGATGTTATAACAAATTCCTCGGGGAACATCAAAATCGCATCAAAGGTCTTCTAGTTCTTAAGTTAATTTTGGGAACTAAATTCAAAATGTTCTGATCATGTCGCCCACAAGCAGCTCCTCCATTATTGTGAAGTTTACTTTTAGAATAGCTTGGCTTGCAAATGGTGATTTCAAAGGTCGACTAAGACAACCGACTACCATCCTGGTTGAAACAGATTGAGTCTGTGACATGCTTAAAAAATATGTCTCTCATTACTTTAGGTAATTCTAACCAAAACCAGAAACATCTGGAAGGCAGCCATCACCACCTGAAGTGGAGTACAGTGAAAGTTGACGCCTAAACAATCTGAAGATGGCATTCAAGATATATAAGCTTTTTAACAGTCAGATCCCGACCCAGCCATCGTTTTCCACTTATGGGAATATTGGTCACCAAGGCAATAGAATAGGTGAAGGACAGAAACCCAGACATCAGTCTGACCTTCGGGATCCCAAAGCAGCAGCATTGTCTCTGCTTACTAGAGAGATGCAGCTAGGTATGCACTTGTTCTGACCAAAAACTCTGGACACAGATGTAACTTGGGCTGGAGGAGATGGAGTGGAGGCTGGAGGCTCATAGGTGAGGCTAAGAGAATAACGAAATGTCTGTCATCAGATTGAGCATTGTGACAAATACTGGAGTGATGAGAGTCCGTTTCACAATGTTTCTCCCATTTGGCCTTTAAACCAAGGCTTTAAAAGTTCATAAATTATCATCTCCGTAGATTTTCAGGTGGCAGAAGCAAAATGTACAGGTGGAGATGCTGGTAGAGAGGCAAGAGACTCAAAGCTGAAGTATTGTAAAAAATGTGATGAGTATATTTAACTAATAATTTAGCAGTTTGGTATTAAGGCTGGTGTATTTTAGATGCATTACAAATGTGGCCGCATTTGTCTTGTAGAAAGAGATATAAGTAGTGAGTTTGTGAACAGGAAGACACAGCAGGGAAGGGATGACATCATATTTTGTGATATTTTTGTTGTCAATATTCCAGTGAATTAAACGATGCGGTGTGTATAAGCCGGATCAGCAGCAATCGGGATCAGCGGATGCTCAGGCAGTAGAGGAGAGCGAGATGGAAGAGCAGGGCCAGATCAGATAGCCGAGCCTCGTCAGCTCGTTCCAGAAGAAAACGGCAGTTTCAAAACTTGCAAGCAAAACTTCACTTCCAGGAGAAATTGTTAAAAGAATTCCCTGGATTTTCAGCAGTCATAGTGTTTGTATTTAAAAGCGTCTAGGTTGTAAGGTTTTACAATAGTCGTGTTGTTTTCCCAGACTCAATCCAGTCTCAATCCCTTGCCCCACCTCTAAAATGAGCATTTTGTCGTTGGCGCCTTGCGTGTTGACTAGAGATGCAAAATCTGCTGAAAATGTGTGTTTTTCTAAAAAAAAATAAATAAATGTGACAACATGCTTAAATAGGGCCTTTGCAGCTTCCTATTGACAATTCAATATGGATGGACAACAACAACTTCTGCTGCATTTTCTTTAAAAACCAGATGCATTTTTGTTTTCAGCTCATCTGTTTCACGTTTGGCACTCTCTAGACTGCATCACGTCCTTGAAGCAGTTACACAAATTAGATTTCCTTGCTCCTCACAGTTTTCTCTCTCTATATCCCACTATCTCATTGTATTTTACTTCTTTTGCACTTTCTCCCTCACTAACCTCATGCACCACTGTCATAGATCAAGCTCAATTTCCTGATATGATTATGTATCATTAGCCAGTTCAGGCTTTTGGGCTAGCCCATACATTTAGCAAGAATAAGTAAGATTCATGGCGCAGCCTGCTTCAAACTGATAAGACTCCCCTCCAATCTTTGTCCTCATTTAACTCGAATTGAGCTACACGTGCGTGATCTACTCTTAGGTTGGACTTTAAAATAAGAAAGAGCGGCATGTCTATATGCCTACATGTGGGTCTCCATTTGTCTCCTTATCTGTCCATCCATCTCCTGGACTCTCTCCCTCGATGCCCTGCAGCCATCTCCACCCTCGGCGGTGTGGTCGCTAAAGAATATAAAGTTTAAGCCGTGGCTGTCTCGCTTGGGAAATATGAGTTGACTGGCTATTGCATTACTGTTTCTGGGCTTCACATCAGGAGGTTATCAGATTCCCTGAGGTTGAAGGAAAAGAGGGGCTGGAGTGGGGGAATGATGGAATGTGTGCTGCTTTTTTTTTTCTCTGCGTGTTTTGTGGATTTATCTATTTTTCTGTGCACATTGCAGCTTTTACTTAACATTAAAGCATTTGTAAACAGCCGTTTCCAAAAGTCTCTTTGTGGGTCAGCATATTATTTTGAGCTGCACATGAAGAGTGAGAGCTCTCTCTTTGCTTTATGCTCATCGTCATGAATGCAGCCAGTCCAGTGAGCTTATGTAAAGACAAAAAAACAAAATGTAGGTATCTTTCACAAATCACCCCTGGAAATGACATTGTGTGCACCCTAGTTAAGTCAAAATATGATGTAATTGTTAGTGCATTGACAGCATGGTTGTGTTTACAGAAATAGACCTCTGGACACTGCATTATTAAGATTTTTGCTGCGGATGGTGTGTTACTTGGAAGGAGCTTGCAGTCAGCAACTTTTACAGGGAGAAACAACTTGTCACCAAGACAGACCCCTGAGACGGTGGCCAGAATCTATTTAGCTAACAGTAACAAGTGCAAGGACAGAAAATGTGTGCGATAAATGCAAAAGTAGATGACTTAATTAAATACAACCTGTGTGCATTTAAACCATGTAACCAATGCAATACTGCCAAAAAAAAGTACAATTCTTTTATTCTGAAAGTGTCACTCTGTCTGCACTCAATCCTTCAGTACAAGTCAAGCACCGTTCTAATGTTTTAGCATTGCTATCTCCTGAGAGTACGCACCATTTTATGATCAACCCTTAAAATTTTACAGTGCAGCATAACATCAATCTGGCATTGATTTTCTAGCAAGTACTCACCTTACGAACACACCACGGTTGTCCCGTTACAACCGCAAGCTCAGATATATTTCACTGGGAAATGCTAAGACATTTATGATGAATACTTTGCTCTAAATGATTCCGTTGTAGCTCTGGTTGTATGTTTATTGTCACTGTCCTGCTTTAAGGTGAACCCTGCCCCTGTGTCTCAAGCCATTCCAAGCCTCAAACTGGATTCATTTCAAAATGTGATCTTGTTGTTGGCTTCATCCGCCTGACCATCAACTCTATCTAGCTTTTTCTCTTTCCCTAGTGAGAAAAAAACTTATCCATGGCTTTAGGTGTTTGGTCATGTCTAGGTAGGTTTGCACTTGTGTCATCATCCTCTTTACATTTTTGAATTGTAACTCTGTGAGATGTCGCAAAGTTTGGGTTATTTTGCTATAACCTAACTGTTTTAAACTTTTGGACAACTTTATTCCTGATCTGTGTTCTGTGTTCCTTGGTCTTCATGAGGTTTATTCACCAGTATTCTGTAACAAAAGTCTTTACAGAAAGGTTAAATACATACTGAGATTGAATTACACATAAATGAACTCTATGTAGAATTTGTTGCCCAGGATTTAATTTTAGGGCTGTATTAGGGAATTTCTTTGCGGTTGTAATGTGAATGACGGTTCAAAAGGTGAAATAAATTTCAAATTTAATAAAAAAATAGCTGATGCTTTCCTTCTTTCTAAGCCTTCAGCTAATCTAAATGTATACAATCAACAATTTAAAATGTGTCAAGTTATGAACCAGCAATCATTAAAGGATGTCAGCTTAACTTGGTCAGGCAAGTTTTGACTTTCCTCGATAACTATATTTCACTTCTGACAAAATAATCAGTCCTAATACTCTTGTACGTTTTTCTAATTAGGAGGATCAACTCTTATACCCTGGCTGAAGATTAAAAAAAACAACAACCAAAAAACCTGCTTTTTTAGATGAAAATCCACGCTGCTTATGACTGAGGCCCCTTGGCTGCTTATGCTTTACTAAGTCAGGGTAAGCACTTTATCCAGTAGCCTTTAACAGCACGGAGCAGCGATGCTGCGAGTGCGCGGAGCACTGCTTTGACACTGAGTAGCAGCTTAACAGGCTTATATCGGAGCAGGGGAGCGAGTCAATCAACTGCTATTGAGTGACTCTGTAATGGCCAGCCTGACCATCACACTCCCCAGAGAGACGGTTTTATTTTCCATTAAGACTGTCATTACGCCGGGAGGCACGACACCGCCTCCATGCGAGACCGTCCTGTGACAGAAGAAACATTTTTACTTGTAGCTACGGCTGTGTGAGAGAAAAATGTTTCCTGAAATTTAGGTAAACTACAAGATGTTTTCAGAACATGTAATGCTTCCACGTTTTAGTATAAATCATTGAGGATTATCACTTTAATAGATTCGGGGTCTGCGTCAAAAAAAAAAAAAAAAAACGTTTCATTTAATCTAAAATCACCTTGTGTCCCAAAACAACTAGAGGAACATGATGCGATTTCTTTCATCCATGCCGCCCCGTAGAGAAATGGAGCCATTAGGTTTAATCAAACATCGCTGTAATTGAAGGGCCTCCCATCTTTATGAAGATAATTACTAGAAATGTCAGGCTACATGAATGCTGCCCGTACAACCGACCTTCAGCATAGACCACGAGACTTGACATCCCTCTTTACTAGAGGGCAATCCGTGCCGGGAAGTTGATTGGAACAATTAGTCAAAATTAGCCACGCATTGCCTCTGCTGGTGAGCTGCTCACAATTACTCTTGTTACGTCTTCAGTGGCTTATTGTTTCATTCACAAAAGAACAGAGGGGGGCTTTGGATGACAACCCAATCCTCTTCTATAGCTCTGCATATGATTTACTCTAAATTGTACGTGACATAGTTGCCCCACGATGATCTGGCAACCTGTGCAGGACGTAACCCCAACCTTCAACCTATGGCTCCAGGAGATAGGTACCAGTCCCTTGACCCAGCAAGAATAAGTAGACAATGGATGGATAGATAATTGACATCCAGTGATAAAATATAGATAAATAATTATACATTTACTGACTAATAGACATTTGTGTGATGATACATTTTGGAAAAGATTTCTGCTAAATTTCTTTGTATTTACTGTTTGCTGTTTTGAGTAGCGCAGAAATAACTTTCATTAGTTTAACTGACTTTAAACAAAGTCACTAAGCTAAATGGACAACCTTTGAATCAGGTTATAGTTCCTTATGGGGGGTTTATCATATGTTGTCCAGGGATACAATGCTGATTTATATGGCAATCAAGCAACTATGCTACCTTCATTTTTTTTTTTTTTTTGGAAGGTGCACCGTGTGTCAAAGACAACTTAAAAGCCGTCCCAGGTATACGCCTACTGGCCTTTGAATGACTCAGAATCTATTTGAATGAGACGGACATTGTTGCTAGTGACAGATGACCTGCAAGACTTGATCTCAGATAAGCAGAAAAACACGGATGGATGGATAGAATTTCCAAAACCAAGCTATACTGCATGCCTAACAACTGGAACAATAGTCTCAGCAATCATTGTAGATCATTGTAACTGTACAAGTACTATAAATACGGCTGTCCAGTGAGTACATCAGTACTAAATGTAGAGCCCCAACAGCTTCCATCCATGTGGTATAAAAATCTACGGCACTTCAGTTGTGCTGGATGCCCAAAAATGAGTCACATTGAGAATGACAATAGCAGAGAGAGAGGTATGCGACTCTGAGGGAGGTTTACTGTCGGGACGCAGATGGCAGCAGCTTCGGTCACAGAGCCTTCTCAACTTGTGCTTCAGCAGTGACTGAACTGACACCTGTGAGCAGATCTTTGTGAAAGACATGAGTAAATAGCACATTTGAAAGCACACATTTGATGTCTGTGATACATCCTTTGCAGTGGATTATGTAAAGAAAAGCAGAAGAGCAACATTTTCCCCAGGCGAGAATATAAATGCAACCCTAGTCTAAGAATAATGCAACCACAGAGGGGAGTGTTATGGTGGGACAATCATGAAGACCTCTAATTACAAATTAAACTGGAGAGGGGGAAAAGTCCTGAGCTTTGGGTAAAGGGATGGAGTGAAAGATGAGTAGTTTGTCTTCATATTCTTAACTGGAAAAATTAGGTTTATTGTAAAATGACCAAATAAAATTTGGATTCCATATAGTATGACATAGCATAAAGAATAGCCTCTGCAGACTCCACATTTACAACTCATTTAAACACCAATTAACGACTCATAAGCCTTTCTGAACACCATCAGTAAAATACCACAAAAACTTGTGGTGACAGGAAGCAGTCATTTGTGTTGTTTCATTGACTTTACAACAATTCCTCCTGCTGAGCATGCATGTTGCGATGGTGGCGAGGAAAACTCTCTTTTTGAACAGGAGGAAACCTCCAGCAGAACCTGGCTCTGTGGAAACTGTCATCTTCCATGACTGGCTGGGGTTTGATGCACACACACAAAAAAAATAACGGGAGAGCTGATGCTGATGTAGGAGTATTTTCCATGTTAATAAAAACATAAAATGGTAATAGCAGGAGGGAGAGATTGTTTAGTTGTTGGCAGCATTGACTCAGTTGATGTCCTCTTCCAGGAAGGCACCACAGCCAAACTGAATGCCAGACCAGATGTAGCTTCTATGGAGCGAAAAGAAAACACTGAGAGAAAACATACAGATAGCGGTTGAAATAACAGCAAATAATGTAAATTGGAGAATATAAGACGGACAAAAAGTGGTCAGTTTGTCTTCCAGTAGCCTAAGCCTATAAATGCATCAAAACATGCACAGCTCAGCCTTAGAATGAGCACTAAAAGGGAGAAGGAAGGACCATGTCTCCAGATTGTATGCCCCACCGGATCTGGTTGTACGCTCTACCTCTCTCAACACCCCCACTGACCACAGTGTAGCCAATCTTCTAATTGCTACTTCATGCAGAAAAATACATCATTCCAAACCAAAAATCATGTCGAAATGTTATTTCAATGCGACAAAGACTTCATTGTACTGCATAGGCCTCCACAGTGACTAAATCAATCCAGTAGAGCATTTCTGGGTGGTGGTGTAACCTCAAGGTAGCAAAACATCAAGTTGTGAAAGCCATATTTCCTGCAGTGGCTCATATCAATCATACCAATATTGATTAAAACGCTGCAATGAATATCAGCATTTCTGAAATGAACACAGGTTACAACACAGTGCAGGTCAGATCTTCTTAATAAAGTGCAGGAAGTGTAAAATGAACATATGCCAAGCGTCAATTAAGCTGTTCTGCATAAAACTTCCACTGTTGCCAGCTTAGGTTGAAGACCAGCTGGAATATAGCTGTAGAATATAGCTCTTTGTCCCAGCATCCCAAAGTCTCATCAGCCCTTTGATGAAACGTCCCTGTCCGCTGAACTTTGAGTGATCGCTCTCTCTGGGACCCGGCAGAGTGTCACGAGAATGGATGAGGTGGTGCAGACTGAGTGACAGCTAACAGGCAGTGGCTGCTCCCCTCAGAAACAGCCATTCAGCCAAGCCGACCTGACAATAATGGAATAATAAGTACATTTTAAGATGCAGACAATGCTTGGCGAGTTTTGACACTTAGCGTCTCCCCTTGACAACTTTCCAAAGATGCTTCTCCTTCTTATTGCTACCATTACTCATTATGAAGACAGAGCTGTATCATTCCTTGACACACATCTGTTGTGCATGTTTTAATTAGTTGTGCACCAACAACCTGGTAGGATATCACGCATATGGTGGCCAATGCAAGTAAATTGTTATGGATCTTTGATATTCTGCCTGTACAGGCGATGATTTTGGCCGTCCCACGCAGAGGATATCTGGAAATCAATATTGCTTTCCTGTGTCTATGCCCGTGCTAGCTGGGTCTAATTGAAATGTATGAGGGAGCCTGCTAAATGATCTGTGCAGGCGAGGGAGCCGGAGTGATTGCAAACATATGGAATGGGTCCTTAGACAAAAGAAACATTTGTACAATGCTGTGAGAGACAACAGACAGAGCAGCAACAGCGAGAAAGTCAGAGAGACCTGAGAAAGCAGTCAGTCATCTCACCAATCAGCATGAGGTGCTGCTTAACGTTCACGCAAGTGGACACGGATTAGACATTTCACGAGACTTTGACAGATTTACAGCTCGCTGCACAAGACAGTTAGAAAGTGGAAGGTAAAAAAAAAAAAAAATAAGGTGGAGATAGATGTGGGTGTCTGGCACATTATCAACCAATTAGAAGCAAACAAAGGTACAGCGACGAAGCTCGGGCTCGGAGGTTGTCACGTTTGCAGAAACATGAAGCTTTGACCCGCGTAGATGGGATTAGAACTTGTGAATTCAGGTTATAGTCGTCTCTTCCGCTTTCTCTCGCTTATGCATCCGTCTCTCTTACCATGTCTACATCTTTCAATAAACTATTGACATCTTGCTTAGCAATGACTGCAAGAATAATGGCTGTTGAAGCATTCAGAATAAGCAATGAGAAGCTGGGGCATTTTTCCAGCTTTCGCCGCTGAGCTTGTTCAATTCCACACGTTTGGTTTAATTGGGCTTTCACCTTTAGGTAAAGAGTGTCATCCCCTGTGCAAGGAGCTGGCACATTAGCACTCCAGTGATCCATGATGGTTAGTCACAATCTTGTTGAGGTAACATGTCACAACAAGACGGAGACATGTCCATCAGCCTCAAATCAACTCACTGGTATGCAGTTGTCTCTTGACAAGCTTAGAGGAGGATGTAGTGACTAATGTAGTGATGCTGCCACATTTAAGTGATACTGATCATCATTTTTGCATTTAATTCAGAGCATTGCTTTTAGCAACTGTTTTCACTCGTTTTGAGTTTTTGCGTATTGCATTCAAACGTGAAACTCATGCCAAGGTCAGTTTGAGCCCCTGATTCACTAACTAAGTTGAAAAACAGCAAGTTTGCCTGAAGAACTAGTGTTTTTTTCCTTTGCTGCCAAAGCTCATCATATGTACAGATTTTCAGAAAAAAATCTCATTTGTAATGCATTCATGGTTTACAGATGAAAAGAAGAGTTTCACCTGCTTTTGCCATCACCTTGGTGCAAACAGTGATTGCACTACATATAACTGAAATGATTGTTTAAAACAAGAACTGTATACATAAGTTTGAATTGTATTAGGGATTTTGGTAACACTTTATTTAAAGGGGGTGAATAAGACTGTCATGACACTGTCATACACATGACATAACTCCTGTCATGAACATGAATAAGCCTTCATGAATATTTATGACTGTTGTCATAAAGCGTCATTCGGTAAATTATGAAACTTTTAATAGAAAGTTGACATTATTCAAAATGTCTTTGTTATGACAACTTGACATTAACCAATAAATCATTACTGTTATAAATTTCTTCTAAAAGTATTACTGATTGCACTTTAAAAATGAGGTAACTTTATGTTATTAATGTTAAAGTTTAAACAGTTATGATTTCTTGGATAATGTTAAGTGGTCATAAAGACATTTTCAATAATGTCAACTTTCTATTAAAAGTGTCATCAGTAAAAGTAGCAATACAGACCCGACATTTTAAGTGAACGTAAACTTCTGAACCGAACTGTACCTTTATGAGCCTGTGCAAAAGAAATAAATCCTCTAAACTTGGCTGGGAAGAATTTGCAACATTCCCGAACTTAGGAGAACAGGGATTATTTCATGACAGCCAACCGACAATAATCATTGCTCGAGGCTATAAACAAAACTGGAGACACCTGCCTACGGCCTAAGTGAGGTTTATGAGGAAATGTTAAATGTGCTGATTGACATTCTTCACTGACCCTGGAAGGGGGGGGGGAAATCCATGTGCAGTCATTTCAGGATAAGTGTTTAGTCATGAATTGTAAAAATATTTAGTATTACATATGAGGCCTAATAGCATGAGCAGCTTGAGCTAATAGGACACCTTTAGCCCAAGGGTGTCGCAAAAGTCCATCCATTGGTACAGAAATCTCATGTGAATATTTGGCTGAAGACTTAAAATATATTCTGGTGAATATAATGTTTTAATGTGATAAATGTCAAATATGTTTGCAAATAGATAGTGCTGATTTATATGTTTTAGAGATGTATGTTCTGCAAATATGCACTCTTTTATGGATACCAATGCTTATATAGGTCTGTCTATATTTATATGGGTTGACATGTAAAAAAAAAAAAAAAAAAGATCGACAGCCAGGACTGATTTGGCGAGCGCACAGTTGATTGACATCATATGCACTAATGCAGAAGAGATATTTTTTTTTCCCACTGTCATTTTTGGTATTTGACCAATTTTCCTGTTTTTCCACTCCATTCTCATTCCCAGTCTGCCACTACAGTGCTTTTGGAGCGTGCCTGATCCAGGAAAATGTGTACGGATTTGGTAATCCATTTGTTTAAATATATTTGACATGTTCATTAAGCTGCTAAGCCACACACCCTCACATTTCTCTCTTTTCTCTTTCAATCCTCCTACCGAAAGCTGCTTTTTCTTACCGCATTGAGACGGTAATTACCATGCAGTCAAATGAGAGGATGGCAAGCAGAAACACAAGCGTTCGTCTGTGGCTGCCTGCCAGCCGAGCTACTTACACTGTAGAAGCACACAGTGCCCAGACACTACAGGCTAGATAGGGATTGCATATTATTCTGGCTTCATAAGCTTATAAAGATCGTATCTCCAACTGGGGACATTATGTGAACATAATATGGCACCCTGACATCCTGCAGATTATATATTTGTGGATTTTAGGTCAGTAACACAACAATATGCACTAAAATAATCCTTCCCTTTATTTTTTGATTGAAGGAATGTTAAATATTTTCTCAAACACTTCAAATTGGTCTTGTTCTACTTTCTAAGTCAAAACCAATGAAGAAAGAAAGTTGTCCTAAGTGATGCAGCACATTTTATTCACAAAAGGGAAGCAATGAAAAAGAATTAAACATTAGAAGAAATAAGGAAAACAAGAGGAAATAAGCTATATCAGACTAAGCACGGAAAAGAAATTTACATAATTGTACTAACAGAGTTAATGTTGTTTTGAAGGAATAAGAGAGATAAATTATCCATAAATGTGAATATAACTAAAAATAGATTAATTAAAATATGGATATTATTCAAACAGCTGGTAGAAAATCTCACTAAGCATAACAAGAATACAAAAAAAAAGTATTAAATGTGGATTTAAAATGCCTTGATTCTTTTATGTGTTTTTAATAAATCCTTTGACCTTCTGTGGCAAACAGTCTGGTGTGCAAAACACAAGGGTTGACCTAGTGCAACCTTTAAGGTGCAGCTCCTCCTTTAGCTGCAGTTCCCAAACTTCTAAGCTTCCGCCTCACAGAGCAACTCTCGGCTCCTTCAGATCAGCAAACAAATGGTGGAACTGCGCATAATGCTGAGCTCATTATTCAAGCTACTTCTCTGTGCAACACTGGCAAAAACGTTATTTAAGGGTTACTAGATGTTGTGATGACTTCCTGAAAGTGGAGTTGCAGAAAAAAACAGGAGTTTTTAAAGAGACAGATGCCCAATTTCAAGGTGTTAAATTACGATGCCAAATTACTGTGGAGTGTCATGCACAATAGCCTCCTTTCAAATAATAACCTAATAACCTAAGGAAAGAGAAAATGCCTTAACTTTACTTTTCAAAAACAACATCTTTAGGAAGAGATGCACGAAGAATCATTACAATGGACTGGCCATGATCTGAAATCAGCACATTACATTTTTAAAACCTGATTCCGTTGGTGAACAATTGATAAAAGTGCTTTAGCAGGTTGTACTGACACCAGTACGCCTTAGTAGGACAGTTGTCACAGAGCTTAGGACGACTTGAATAAGCATCTTTAAAATTGATAAGATGTAAAGTCTGAAGGTATTCAGAAGGAAACTGTACTTTTCTACAGATGTACGTTGGACATTTCGTCAGGCCGCTACAGCAAATTCACTGTGTCCCTTTTGAAGAGGCGACTCCCGTCTGCTATAAAAGAGGCTAAACAAGAAAATGACGTTAATCTTTAATGGTTAGAGGTCTACTCATTTCACTGATTTGAATTCCCCGCTTTTCGTCAGTCCGATTTATTTTGAGCTTCAAACCAAAACAAATCTGATTCAGCTAAAAATTTGTATCAGACGAGAGCTTAACAAAATCGTCAGACAACCACAAAATCTCTTAACAGTGCATCTCCATCTGTGACCTTTTCGTGGATTTTGAATGAAGAAGATGAAAAGTTCTTCACCATCTTTCCTCCCCAGGAATGTTGGGCACTCTTCACTTGTTTACCCGCCTGCTTTTCAAGCGTGCCTGCTGCCAACTTGGCATATTACCCGGGCCGCTCCGCTGGTGTCGGCAGCGAGCCATCGCCGCCAGCTCCATGATTGCCATGATCTGGGTCGGCAAGAGTATTACATGGCCACCTGGAAAGAGGCAAACACCTGGGTGCAGCTTAGTGCCCAGCTCAACCATAATGCAGGTCTTTTCTCTGCCAGTGTACACAAATTCCCCCCTTTCTCCATCCCGCGCTCTCTGGTTGGGGACACGCGAGCTATAAAAAGAGGAAGAAAATCGCTTTTTATTCAGTGTGTGCAGCCTCTTTTTGGGCCAGGTGAGCTGAATTGGATCTGCCAAATGATTATTCCGTGAAATGTATTGAAGTGAAGGAGTGACTAAATCTGCCACGGATGTTTTGCATGTTTTGTATTTTGGAGCCTTTATTGCCAGAACAGCGATGAAAAGGTTGAGTTTTTTTTTTTTTTTTGTGCACACGTACTTTAGGTCTGTTATTTGCATAACTACTTTAGTGGTCACGAATCAAAATTGAAGTAAGCTCTTGTTCGATGAAGAGTTTTTGTCAGACTGTTGTCTTTTGTTTTTTTCCAGTTCTATTAAATTAGGGAACTTTATCAGTATTTGTATGCTTGATCTTGCAAAAAAAACAAAAAAAACAACAAAACAGCAGTGACCTGCAGTCAACCTCTATGACATCACCATAATCCGGTTGACCTTTGTCGCCACATTTCATCAAGGAACGCATTTTTTACTTGCTGGTTTTATTATTTTTTTAACAGAGGCCTAATCCGTGCTTTTCTTATTTTCAGAGATAAATTCAGAATAGGGAAAAATCAATTTTGTTGCATTATGCAAATAAATCTGTTTTTTTCCCGCTGGCGTTTGCTCTTACAAAAACATACAGCAAAATACAACCATATAGGTGAATCAAAATAAACAATATGTGTTTATTTATGAACAGATAGTGAGAGAGAGACAGAGAAAGAGAGAGAGAGAGTGAACACACAGGGGAGAGTGTTAAAAAAATCGATTTAGTTCAGTTCATTTCTATGGGGCCAATTTATTAAGTATGCTGTCTCACGAACTTCCCCAAAAGACATTGTCTGTACATAAAACAAATGTGATCAGGTTATTCACTCCAAACTCTATAAAGTAAATACAAACTTTTCTTTTTTTTAATAGAAATTTCAGACATTTATCTTATTTATTCTCAAGTTGACATGGTCCCTCATCAGAATCTGATTATATGACAACCTTTGGTAATAAATGCAGCTATATTATAATGGAATTTACACAAAAGTTTCAAAAACATGTTGAATTTGATTAATAAATACTTTATCGTTCACAAAGACAAATCGAATGTTGTTGTAACTCCGAGGTCCTTCAAGAAATAGTAGCTGCCAATCGCTGTGTGTGGGAACTAATTTCTTGTAGCAGTCTGGACTACAAGGGCTCTGTAGAAGCCTCTGACTTAAGACACTTTTGCTGAATAAATGTCTCACAAAGACATTCATAAATGTCTCACCAAGACATTTATTCAGGGTTGTCTGCAATTTTCTTGACTTTTTGAAGAATCCCTCTGTGTACCATAATCTCTACAACAGAACCAGCTTTCTGTATGAGGTTGTTTGACCTTTTTTAAATTCTTGCTTCTGATGCTGCTCTCCCTTTAGAAGATGACACTCTCAGCAGCAGACTTATAAAAGATATGTGACATCTTTCTGCAAACACTCAAGGACCTTAGCTCCTTCAAGATGTTCAGTCAACTATGTCACGGTTTGTGTTGTGACAAGGTTTTTAAAGAGAAATTGAAATCAGAAACCAGTCCATGTTCACGGTTCTCTTATTGGTCTGAGAATCAGTTCGATTCCGCTTGGATTTTACAGAAAATCATTTTTGCACGCAATAATAATGACAATAGCAATAGATGTTGGAATACCTAAAAAGATGTTGGAATACCTAAAAAAAAAAGTAATACATATTGTATCTCTGCTCCTTGATAATTGATAAACTGACTGTCGGATACGAATGCTCAGACCGACAGCATATTACCCCGGAACAGCCGGAACTGTCAACAGCCAGTCTTCTGTTTCTCTTCGTTTCTTTCTGAAAAATAAAAACTCGCAAGCAGCGGGATACATAACCATGCCAAAGAAAACCTGGGGAGGTAAAATGTCTAACCTCTAGTGATCTTGACAAAGGACGTCACTGGAGGCCATCAGACACAGACGGCTCTCAGAGGCATTCATCAGAGCATCCAGGCTAATCTTTTGAAATCATCTGAAGCATTGTGGCTGTTTGGGGAGGGGGGGTAAAAAAAAAAAAGTACAGAGATATGAACAGTGATTGAACACAGATGCTCTGGAGCGATAATAACAGTAGCCGGAGAGCTACAGTGCATGGAGTACAACAGGACCCGCTTGGAAAGGTCATATATGGAGGGGGGGGGGGGTGGAGGGAACGGCGTCAATAAACAAAACCATACCACTGCCCAGCTAATGAGGTGGGAAAAGCAGTGACTGGGTTTACCGTACCTCAGGATTTGTGCTAATTACTACTCCTGTGGGTGATTGTAAGCAGGGAATGTCCACTGCCGATGTGTGGTTATATAAGCAATCAATGGCTTTAATTAGACTATTAGGTGGGATTCGGTCCCTGCAGACTACTGCCAAGCTTTAGGCAGGCTTATTGTTTGCCTTTGTGATTACGGAAAATTCAGCACATCGGAGGTCAGAGGATTGCAACCGTTAACGATGTCTAGTCTGATTTTTACACACAGCAGTAAAGGCCATACCTGATGCTCTGCTTTGCTAATAGCAGCCATAGTCGAGGTGATTACAGCTCGCATAAGAGTAAGTCACCGTGTTGTCGAGGAGGAAGGAATCCCAATACAATTTTACTCTGACACTTATGATCCCAGCGAGGACATTTTCATCACTTTTCCAATTTCGTGAATATCACAGCAGCAGATTAAAGGGCTTTGTTGTTTTTCTTCTGGAAAATAAACAACTAGAATGTATTTATTCAATGAAGCAGATTGTGTACTGAAGATATAAGGCTTATTAGGATACAAATGTGCTTTTATCAGTGCTTTTGGGTGTTTGTAATCTTCCCAAGCATTTATGCAAGAATTTAGCTTCCCCGTGGGTTTCTGCTCTCCCACGAGGTGATAATTGCTTCTGTCAATAAAACCTAAGAGAAAAAAAATTGTCGTCATGAAAAAATTAAAGCAGTTTGCAAAAATATATAGTCATGTTTTCCCATTCAGGAGAAAAATATAATCTAAAAGGAAATATTACAATCAATTACCTCATTTAAATACAATAAATAAATTATTCTATCTGCAAAGAGAGCAAAATCATCCCCAACGTCTAAAGATAACGCTCCGTAAAAGAGCGGAAACATTAAGAGGGTCAAAAGACTTAAATACTTTATTAAGGTTAAAGGGAAATGTCAAATAACCTCTAATATGAGTCAAGGTTTACTGAAAAGAAATCTGAAGCTGCATGTCGAGCCTTAATGCAGATGAGCTACAGCAGCAGAAGACACTACTCCTGTCCACTCATTACAAACTGAAGCTACGATTAACACAATCCTCCCAGAATAGGACGTTAACAGGCGTTATGACTCAAATTTGCCTCCAACAGTTGGATCATACTCTCAAAATTAGGCTTCATCAAACTATTCTGCCTTGCTTCCTAGCTTACTGGTGGCATATTGGTGTGAGGAATGTTTTTCATGGCACACTTTGGTCCTTTCAGTATCACCTAAGAATTTTTTTAAACACCAGAGCCTGCTGAGGATTGTTGCTGACAACATGGAGCCCTTTATGTCCGCAGTGTATTCATCTGATCTGTTAATATGGATGGCTGTTAATATGGAAGGAAATCTCTGACGAATGTCTTCAGATCTTTGCAGTGTATTCTATAAAGAATGAGGGCAAGTATGAATGTGAAAAGCATTGATTCACTTTAATATTGCTCATTGGTCTGTTTTTTCTTTTTCTTTTTCTTTTTACATGCTATCGGTCAGTCTTGCACCTGTCGTCAAGAGCAGCTTTTTCCATTGTGGTATTACCTAAAATAAATAACAAATCAAGCATAAGATTAAGAATTAGCTGACATATTATACACATTGGGTCCTAGCTAAAGGGCGTATTAAATATTGAAAAGGTTTATTTATCGGGGAATCATTGCTTAGCTTAAAGTCCCCTGAAATTTATTCCATTATCCTACAAATTTCATTTTTGTGGTGCACCGAAAGCCACAATTGGCTTCCTGCCTGAGTCGCAGTCGCAGGCATGTAGATCCAATAACACTGCGTTTACTGAGCAAACATGCTGAAAAAACACTATGGCGCGTCTGTCTTCATATTCAGTGCGCCACATCATGCAGATTCACTGACCCCCTTTAGAGCTGAAACGCTATGAAATAGGAAACTTTAATGTGGGTATTATTTTCAGTGAGCCTTTTATCTTAAGGACTTGGATTTTTATAGAAACAACCAAGGTGACATAAAGAAGGGGTTCTTGGCAGGAGCTTTCATCCAGGAAAGGAAAAAAAGGAAAAAAAAGAGATGTATTGTGGGAAGGTAAAAGACAACACCGGAAAAGCAGGTAATGAGGAAGGAGAGAGGACGATGCGAAAAAGGGGAATGGAGTGAGCTCATTGAAAAGCTAATGCATAGAGCAGCAAAAATGATCCAGGTGAAAGACCAAATGAGAAACAGAACATCAGAGCTCAGAAGGAGGAGGAGAATGAGGGGGAGGAGAAGGAGGGAGAGGAGGGGGAGGGTAGCTCTGTAATAACTTCATGCATGTTTAGGCACAGAGGAAATACCGTTAAACGCCCAGAGGAAGACGGTACCAGTACACAACACAAAAAAAGATGACACCGGTGCATTATATTCTGTGAGTGTGGAGAAGTTTGAATGTAAAATTATCTGTCAGCTTTTTTAAGCCACACTAGATGAGTCTAGAAACTGCATCGTCTGACGATCAGATGGGCCCCGCCTCATTTAGAGTGAAATACAGCATCTTCTCCTATGTTTTCCTTCCATTTGTTTTCTGCGGAGCAGACAGACTCTTTGAGATTCACGTGTCCAACTGCTTTTATTTACCACACGAGAAATATATGTTTTGACTGTGGCAACATGGTGATCATAGTAAAAATTGTTGTGGGAAGTTTAAAAATAACATTTCCTTGTAGGTTTAAGGATCTATTTTATATTTGGAGCATACCAATACCTGCTGGATTTGTTGAGCTGTCTCCTGCTTTGCAGACATGCTAACATGCTAATCATCGTTTCAAAACATCATCACTTTAATATGAATGATAGGTGGCGCTTCTCAAGGCTCCAAGCCATGATATCTGTGTTGGGGGGGTTAAGCTCCAGTAAACTGGAACTTCTAAACTCACACTTGTCTCTGGATTCTCATTAAAAAAGACCTTAAGCTGCAGGAACTGCATGGAAGATACTTTTAATGGCTTTGAAACTCAGGTCTCTTCAAACTGTAGCATAGCTTGACATTGGTATAGCCTGATAACAGGCTCAGTGCAAAAAACAGAAGCAATCGGGTGATTGTTATCTAACCTAACACTGTTTTTGTATCTTTGATAAGTTCATTAAAGAGAATTGAATATATAACTGTAGTTTTATAAAGTCATTTTCAAAATGGTTAACGTTTTCATAAATCAGTGGTTTAAAATCCTTTTAATGATTTGCCAGAAAGAGCACTGGAATCGAGGTTTTCCTGCCCAACGACGCAACAACAGAGGCAGACAGAGCAGGAATTGAACCAGCAAACCACCGACTGCCAACCACTATCCCCACCAGTGTCTGTTGTGATTGATGTAGCCAACCCCCAATGAAGGAAACATCAGGAAAAAGGAATCGGACAAACTGGAGAAATACCAGGGGCTCCAGGAAGAGCTTGAAAGAGCCTGGGAGGTCGTGACCACAACACTGGAAATGTGGGCCCAACAAATACCTGGAGAAACAAATGACAACCCAGTCTAAAAGAGTTCAGAACAGCTCGAATACTCCAAAAGAAAAAAAAAAAAAAACCACCAAGCTCCCGGTCCTCTGGTAAAGAACCATAGCTTACGATGAAGAGTCACCCACCCGGCCCAGGGGAACAAATTGGTAGGCCAGGGCTTGTATAAGATTGTTTAAGCTCGTCACACGATGATAGTATCTATATCTGCCCAATTTTAACAATGCCATTACCTGTTCTCAGACGACACTTAAAGCTAGCACTGTTGGGTTGAAAATTTCTAAATTTCTCAAGCTAAGGCTAAAATTTCTGCTGCAAACTGTGATGGAACCGTACAGCGTTTTGATGTATTAAATTAATCATAACGTTACTTGATAATGGAGATATTCACAACAGTTAATCACTTGTGAATGCCTAACTACAAAAAAACAGGACTAATAGCTGTGACTCTAACACATACAGATAGACACCTGGTTATGTGACTGGGTTGTTTGGTGTATAGAAGATAAATATTGTGTGCAGTTTACTTCCCCCCTCCTTCACCGTCTCTCACTGCTAAACACACACTCGCAACACACCAACTCCTCTCGTCTCACCAGGGAAAATATCCACTGTCAGTGCGAAAGATGGAGTGGAACAGATGGCATCAAAATGATTGAAACCACCTACAATAGTTTCCACAACTTCCCCATCCTTTTCTCCCTCACACGATGGATATCTCGCTCTCTTTCTCTTCCCCCCCTTGTTATTGCCCAGCTCCGACCATCGTCTGGAAGCATCATCCCAGCCCGTTTCAATGCCATCCAGTCTCAGAGTTCTTGCCAAAGAGAGTCATGCTTTTTGGAAGCCCCACGGTGAAGCACAAAGTCAGCCAAGAGGAGAAAAGAGGGGAAGGGAGGGCACAAAGAAGAGCCGTCGTTATTTTTCATTTTTAATCATTATTTTTTTTAACCCAACAGCTTGAAATCATTCAGCTTAAGTACAACATTTTCCAACCATCTACTGGGTTTTGTTACTGCACACAGTCCCAAGGAACCTCTCGCCTCTTAAGCGTTCCTTTCTCTACCCTCTCCGCTCCAATCCGCACCCTTCCTCTCTCCCAGCCACACCTCATCGCACCTCCTCAACACCGGGCCGGTTTGCTGAGCGCCACTCATGTAAATGAGATAGTTAGCAGATCAAAAGACATGGAGAGGAATTTTTAATCGCACAAGAGGTGTTGATTAGTGTCAGAGAAGGAGAGACGCGGCAAAGTGCAGCCAGTCTCTATTACGCCCCGACGCTTTGATGCATATGCTCCGGTGTGTGTGCGTGTGAATGTGTGAGTGTATTATGACGGTGAGGGAGACAACAAAGCACAGAAATGCACATCTGTGTGCTTATTTTTGCAGTTTTGTACAACTGGTTGTGTGTGTGTGTGTGTGTGTGTGTGTGTGTGTGTGTGTGTGTGTGTGTGTGTGTGTGTGTGTGTGTATCTTGGCATCAAAGTCTGCATGCCATCCCCCTCTGGGAGATGGTTGTTAATGCATAATACATAACTCCATACTTCCGACTATAACAGCAATAATGTCGGCGTGCGGAGTTTATGAAGAGGAGATCAGGTGCAGGAGAAAGTGATTACAGGGCATAAACACTGCAAGCGATATGACTTTATTGTGAGCGGTAACTGGCAGGAGGATGACAGTAGCTGAGGATGGTCTCAGAAAACACACCAGCAGCAGTGCTAATTAAGTGCCGCTCTGCTGTGACAGGTACATAGTTGTGGAATAGTCGATTTTTCTGATGACTTAATTCAATGCTTATATCTTGGGTTTATGCATAAAAGAAAGACCACATTCTAGACAATCTGGTTTTAAAATGTGGGTAAGGTGCTACTTGAAATGGACCATTTCTGTTTTTGCTGGGTTTCTTTTTTGGTCACTTAGTGATAAGCCAACACAAAATGACACATAACAGGAAGTTGAATTGAATATTTTTTTCAATGATTTTGAAGATATTCTTACAAATAAAATCTGAGACATGTGGCTTCCATTTATGTCCAGCCAGCATGTGTCAATTCTTTGTAGATTCAGCTTGTGCTTCAATTACAGCTACAGTCGCTTTGGGTGTTTGTGCTACGAACTGTTTACCTCATTCCAGATTTTGTGTCTCAGAGAATCAAACAAATTTAATATCTTATGTCGAAGAGTTGAGCAAATAAAAAAATCCAACAACAAATGACCCTAAGGCTTCACTCCCTAACTCTTTTCACTGGTTGTGCCAACATTTTGTTGCTTTAATTCTGTCACATTGGAGGTTTGATTTAGCACACCATTTCAGTTGAATTTCAGTTATTTAACCAGGGAATTCAGATATGAAAGAAAATCAGCCAATTGGTTGGTTTTCATCAGCCAATGGGAGGTGAACATTTTGCGAATGCAAGAGAGAGTAAGGTTACAAACTGATGTCTTGGTGTTCTTCAGGAATTTCTTGTAAAAAGCAAAAATTGTGGTTTATTATTCAATTCAGTTTTATAAAGTAGCCCAAATCCTGAAGTGGCAGATTAGTTTCTTTCCCACTGTTGAATCATGAACTCTGACCTATTAATGCTAGTAACGCTTTGGATGTTGTTCTGTATTATTTCGTAATCTCCCGAATGAGTTGTTGATGCACTCTTAGAGAAATGTTGTTTGTTACAGCAGAATGTTTTTGCCACATCTGTATAATGGCTTACAGTGTCTTTTTATTTTATTTATTCATTTTATTTTATTTCTTTTTTCAAATCTTTAGCCTACTTATTTCCGCTGTTTGTATTTCCCGAAGTTATATACTGTAGAATTCAATAAGTAATTGAGAGGAAATAATTATATTTTAGTCAAATCTGCAGACTCTTTAATTAAACCTTTAAGGGTTTGTTTTTATTATTTTATCAGCCTCGCAATTATGTAACACTTGCCATTTGCCTTTTAAATTGGATCCGGTGGAGAATGTGATCGCCGCCAGCAGTCTTTATCTCCGAATCTAAATTTGAATCCTGCTTTCATTTAAGGTCTAGGCATAAATAAATGACAGTTCAAAGCCGGGATATCGGCGGCTCTTGGTTCTGTCCGGGGGCTCGGCCGCTCGCTCCTGGCCGTGTCAGAATTTTCATCTTCCTGAGCTCCCCAGCTGCTCCCAAGGCTGCTCCAGCTCGCTCGCACAGATGGCAGAAGGGTCGAGGCACTTTAATGAATTTTCAAAGGAGCTGCATCGGCAATATTAAAAGAAGCCCCTAAACTTAAACACACCTGACACCAGAGTCACATGCATGCGACCCGATGACACGTATGATAAACGTACATCATTTCTAAACTGCATGACTGGATGCATGCCTCTCTCTTTTCCCTGTCACACACACACACGCACACACATGTTTGCGCAGCTATCTTTGTGGGGACTTTCCATTGACATCCATTCATTTCTACAGCCTAAACTTTACCTTTACCCTTTTCCTAACCCTAACCATCACATACCTAACCCTAACCGTAACCAAAACTCAATTCACACGTTAGTCCTAATTCTGACCCCTGACTCTAAAACAGGGTTTCCCCTTGTGGGGACCTAAGGCTTCGTTCCCCACAAGGAGCAATTGGTCCCCACAACATAGTAAATGTCAGGAAAATTGTCCCCACAAGGTATTATAAAAAAACGCACACAAATACGGACATGTATTTATAGTACTGCTGGTAACTGCAAACGTCCACAAACAAAAACCAAAAATGCCACATCCTACGTCGTGCCGGACATGCTTAATTAACAACGTTGGCTCGAGCGGGAGGGGTCACAGGTCGGTTTTTAATGATGAGTTTACATATGGCAGCCACCGTGTTGCCTTGCGCGGAAAACGAGCAGCGCTTCTGCTGATCCATCTGTCCCGTGGTAATGACTGCACCTGGCCTCGCATGGGCCGGCGAACACAGGTACCCGAGCGCAACGAACGTGCGCAGGGAGAAACACAATTAAAAAGCAATATAAGCAAGCTCCCATCTTGCAGCCACGTTGTTTACTCATTATGTCTAATTATGTGTTTTTGAGTCGAAGATATAAAGAACCCCTTTCCACGAGCCTTTCAAACAGTCGACGTAAATGTTTGCTGTGCAATGAGGCCCTAAATGACTCTGATCTCGGACCTGATGAATTTCATTTGGAAATGCACTCGGGTGTCAGGCGTGTCCTTGTGACCCGCGTTAATGGGTTTCTAGTGGCGACAGGCCTCTGTTTAGGAAGCTGATTTGCAAGTTGAGAGTTAAGTATCAAACATCAATACAGCCTCTCTGTTTACACTTCACCAGCTCACACCACTGAGAAAAGGAACCGCTCCAATCTGAGCTTCTCTTTCTATTTTTTAAACTGCCCTTGATCAGACCAGCTGACATGTAGCCGCCTGTCTTAACAAGAGGCTAATGTGAAGGGCCAAAAGTACAGGGCGCCGCTAGGAGCATCAAGGCTTTTCCTATTCCCTCTTCATCCTTATTCCATCCTTTTTTGTTTGTCCTCTAGGCAAAAAAGTCTTTATCCCACCTGAACGTAGCTGAACTCAAGGTCAGAACTCAGCCTTGAGGCCCCAGGTCTCTAATCTCCCAACTTCTGATCAGTCATCAAGGTTCGTCAGGCTAGAACCATTTCTGCATTTTAAAAAGTCTTTTTGCCTTCTAAAACAAGAGGGTGCCATACCATAAAGGAACAGGGATCATAATACAATGACTTTCAAAAATATCCACATTTTGTCATATTTATAACCACAAACTTCCAAATAATTCTTCTTTATTAAGAATTTATGTGACGGACAACAGAAAGTAGTGAATACTATTAAAAACAATTATACATAGTTTAATGATAATAATAATAATAAAAAAACAGGAAAAGATGGCGTGTCTTTTGTATTTAGCTCCCTTTACTTTATTCCTAAATAAAATCCGATACAAGCAATTAATTGACCATTAGAGGGCGCAAGGGCAACACCTCACCACTCGACACATACCATGTGCATTAAAAAATATTTTTTTAAATTAAATAACACAAATATTTTGAAATACATGTATATAGTATTTTTTAGCTGTGTAAGCTAAATATTTTATAGTTAAAGACGAGTAAAATTGTTTCGCACATCAACGTTGTCTGATTGGTGACGTATCTCCACCCACAAACTCGTAAAAAATTGTACATGCGCAGTAGCTCCTCTTCAGAGCTGAATGCTTCTTGATTTGCATACCACCGCCCTCCCGCTATGGGGGCGAAGTCGAGACTGACGTCACATCTGTCAGTCATAAAGTTTGTCTGATTGACAGGCAAGCTGCGGAAATTGAGACGGTCGGACATATATTTGAAATGGAGCAAGAGAAAAATAAAAATTATTTAAGTGATTGTTTTAAGTCATTTAAAACGATACAGTTAGAGAGAAGAACTTATCAGGGAAAGCTAGAGGTGAAAGAGCTTAGAGATCAGAAGAGACCTCACAACGAGGCTAAGCTAACTGCGTGTAGCAAGGCTAATGCTTTATTCTGCTCTTCCTGCTTCCTTTTTGGATCTGACCCAGCCAGCATGCATTAACAGAGGTATGACTGATGAGGTAAGATAGAAGCTAAATGTGTGGTGCAGGTCTGTAAAATGTTTTTGAAATAGAAGAAGCTCTAAGTAATAGCATAGTCTACTTTTTATAGGTGCTGTCACAGATAGCATAGATACCCTCCACCCAGTTTGACTTAGCTTGAGCAGTTTTGTGAAGGTGGTTTTCATGAAGCTAATGTTTGACTCTAATGTTTGCTAATGTTCTCCAAAGATATCTTTGCCTTCTCCGCAGAATTGCTGGATTTATTCTGAGATGAAATTACACACCGATAAACCCTTTTTGCAGCTGGTTGTACTGGATTTTATGTGGAACGATCAGAGTAAATGGGCTGATTACATGTTGAAATTTCTAGAATTATTAAAACAAAATTGGATTTTATTCCACTTCACTACTACGACTACTAATAAAAACCATTACACTTTGTGTTGAAAAAGATTCAGATATTTTTGCACGGCGCAGCATATTCGACTTTGGTTATAACTCCCTGAAAAATGAACAGATGTAAGATTATATTGTTCCTATGCCTCCAAACCTAATTAACTAAAACTCTTCCTGTCACTGTCTAGTTTTATTCTTACTTGAAAAGAAGGAAAATAAAAGGACAGAGTGCAGTACAGCATTTGGGCTTTCAGACAGCAGACAGCTATAGCAGAAACGGAACATCTGCTCCAGAAGTAACACAAGCATGTTCCTCGTTCCTTCACTGTCATGCCTGAACAGGCTTTAAACTGGACAGCTCTGAGTCTGACAACCTCCTGATGAAGTTTTTTTTTTCTCCTCTAACTACACTCATCAAACTGCCACAAAGAAAAGGGGCCGTTTTGCACCTCAACAAGATGAGGGAGTGTAAAACAAATCAGACAACATATTTTCTTTCTCAATGCACAGAAGACTGACAGGGCCTCTTGAAATCTTTGCTGCAACAGAAGAGAAAGAAGTATTGTTTCTTTTTTCGGCCCAGGTAGAAGGGAGTGAGCTCTTACAGTATCAGTGATACCGGCTCTTCTTTTCTAATGTCTTTTTCACCCATTTGTTCATTTCTCTTTGTACATCAAGGCCTTTTCGTCTGCAGCTAGCTGGATCGTAGCCAGCGAGAGCCATTCAGTCCCATTATGTGGTGCTGTAAAAAGAAAGAAAAAAAAAAAAGAAAAACAGCTGTTCCAATTCCACCCTGGTGAATAGGTTAAATGGCGAAACAAGAAGCAGGGGGCTTTTTTGTCACGGTCTAAATTGAGCGACGAGTTCTTGAGGTTGGACTGTTCCTTCACGGCTGCCTTCCAGCTTTTGATTTCCAATTAGAGGCCACTCAGTCCTGCAGCCACTTCGGACAGCCAGCCCTCTCTGCTCCCTCATGGATACGTGTGTGAGTGTGGCTGCGAAACATAAGATTGTAAGAAAGATGGGGGAACCACGTAGAAAACAATTGTTTTTCCCCCCAACGATCAACATAAATTAATATTTATAAGCACTCCATAAACAAGAAAAATGAATGCCAGGGAAGTTTAGGTCCTAACATTTGTATTGATGCCTCTTGGGTTAAAATTCACTCTCTTGCCTGTGCAGGGTCCTGGGGTTGGACTCACAGGACAGCTAAACACTCATGCCCACACTCACACCTGAGGGCAATTTAGACAAGACCACCCAAACCAATGGCCATTTTTATTTACTCTGGGAGAAACCAATTGCAGATGTTGCTATATTTTGAAGATAAGTCACAAATGTCATGGTTAAATTAGATGTTTGGCTTGCTTCAAAGCACGTGAAGTTAAAGTTGAGCGGAAGGACAAAGTGTGTTAGAATAATGTGGACATGTTTCGGCGAAGATAGAGGAGAATCTTTTAAATTAACAATTCCCTAATTTTTATGGAAACCTGCTAGTTCCACCGTCAGATTATTTGACTTATGACAAAGGAAAAATGTGTTGTTATAAGTGAAATAAATCTCTTGGTGAAACTTATACTTTTTTTAAAATCAACATTCAAGAATTATTCCTGAAAACTATTCTTTAAACAGTCTTCCCGAAAGGTTGCTCAGAAGTTAGTTTTGGATTATTTTAAATGTGCTTAGATATTTGAGTTAGAAACTTGACAGAGATACTTGGGAAGATTTTGTGTTTTTGCAGTGCATAAAATACTTAGATTTTTTTGAAAACCGGTATTTTGAGCTTTCACTCGCTGTGTCAGCCACATTTATCCAAACCAACACAAATTAACTACTACGATGCATCAACCTATAAATGTCGTTTTTGAAGAATGAAAACTGTGTTAAGCAAACCAATGAATGTAAAAATTGAAGTAATGAACATATGCTGAATAAATTGAAAGGTAAGAGTAAGTGTTCAGTGCTCTCCACATGCAAACCAATGCCACTTTCCCTTTCGCCCCTCAATTGATCTTGGAGACAAATTTCCCTGACAGAATATTAACCTTCAGTCCTTTATCTCCAAGACATTAAAGACTATATGTGTGTATGAACATAATGTAAAGCAGAATAAGGGTAAATAAGGTTGGGCAGAGCTTCCAGAGCATGTCAGAGTACAAGGAAGATTAACAATTAAACACTTGTTTTTTTATTATTATTTTTTTTGTTAATGCACATAGTTTTCCCCATTGAGCATTCACGGAATTAACATATTAATTTGGATATGTGATTTATAATTTTTGGGAAGAGTTGGATGTCAGGTGAGAATAGGTATGTTTTGATCAATAGGGTTATATCCCCTGTTTTTGCCTTAATCATGTCCCTGCTGCTGCTGCTGCTGCTGTGCGCTGACTGTTCTGTGATGAATGAGACAAGTCAAGACCGGTCGTGTCAAAACGACTGTCTCTTGAGAAAGCTGATGTCCTTGTCCAAGAGCTGTAGTCTCAGAGGGACGCACGATACACCACCTCACACTAAAAAAATCCCACCAAGGACAGATGATGTCTTAAATTTAATCCAAATTCTTGGATAGAGGTCAACCTTTCCAAGCCAAAAGACGTGTATAAGTAAAAAGGCAACTTTGGCATACTGTATAATAAATAAAAAACAAGACCTGAACAGTGACATTTTCACAAAAACATCTATTATTTTAGTTCATGAAGTCTTACACCATTGATTGTAAACAAAATAAGGGATTTGGTTTAAAGGGATGTGAGGTGAAATGCTGCAATGACAAGATTTTTATGTGCTCTGTGTGACATAAGGTAGAGCTTCTCCTCCCCCACCTGTTACAACTTGAGGTCACCCACCTAACCAAAGCTAGCTTGTTTGGAAACATAAGAACAATTTTTATTTTATTTTTTAAGACTAGAAGAGCACCGCCTTGCTTTACTTTCAACTTTGTTCCACAAGCTGCTGTTGTATATATTTGCATTCTGATGACTCAACTAAGATAAGCAGATTGTTATATGTAGAGTTGTGTAGTTGTACCTTTTTACATTAATTGAATTGAAGTCCTTAGTAAAGTAAACTAAACATTGAGTAAATCAAGTTATTTACATCACAAACACAAAGAACTGTCACTGTTCCATGCAATAACTTTTTAGGGTCATACATAGGTAATTATATATTCCATGTTTATCATGAGTTTAGTCATTTCCCTTTACTGATATGTGGGCTTATGTCTAACTGTTTTTATAATTACAGTGACAACAAATCTCTTATTCTGTTCAAACTCTGCTTCTAAGTAATATATTTCTGAGTAGATGGACTCACTTTTAAAGCCACTCCAGATATACAGCTGAAACCACATACTTACAAACGCTGCATAAAAACACACACAGCTTTGTTTCTTTTTACAATCTGATTTTAAATAAAATTTTGGTCCACTCGTCCAGACAGAATTAGTGTAACTGAGTCAGGTAGTAAATTTTCTAAGGACCTGAGATCAAGACTTTGTGATGGCCACCCCTAAACACTGACATGTTTGACCCTAAACCACTTTGTAAGTAATTTTGCAGTATGCTTAGGTTTTATTTGGAAAAAAAACTGTTTGTGCCTTGTACCCAAGGTTAAACTTCCTGCTTAATGTTTTAAAATGATTTTTCAGTATTTCCACAAATGATTCTGTCCTCATGATGTCTATTTTGTGAAGTATGCCAGTCCATCTGGCAGGAAATTACTCCCTCAACATGATGCTGTCACCCCTTGTACTTTGCAGTCGGGATGGTGTTTTCAGGCTTGTAAGCTTCCCCTTTTCCCTCCAAATGTACCAATGGTCATTATGGCCAAACATGTCAAGTTTAGTTTTATCAGACCACATGACACTGCCATACTTGCATGCAAACCTTTAGGCTTCTGGAAATTACATACATGTGAATGAGTCAAATTTGTGAGGGTGAACAGTTCTCAATAACCTCACTGATTTATTGAGAGTTTTTGATGATGTCGTAGGAGGAAGTAGTGTATTTGAGTTGTTGCCACATCCTCAGGTGTTCCTTCATTTATCTCAAAGGTGGTAAATCAAGGAGAAGCTTACAAAGCCTTAAGAATATCTGGGAT
This sequence comes from Micropoecilia bifurca, assembly GCA_903067075.1. Lineage (NCBI taxonomy): Eukaryota > Metazoa > Chordata > Actinopteri > Cyprinodontiformes > Poeciliidae > Micropoecilia > Micropoecilia bifurca. The sequence continues at coordinate 64,264 of CAEGAF010012746.1, forward strand.
TTCAAAAGTTGTTTAAAGACATGTTGATCTTGGTTCATTAAATTTGAAGAAAGGAAGCCTCGGAAAGTAAATCCCTAAAATAAATGTCTCAATAATCATCATCAAATGCATATAGTGTGTGCGGTCATATCCGAGCTACAGGAGAAAACATTCAATCTGACTTGATATTAAACAGTAATTCACCTATCACAACATCATGTTCAGGGCTGGGCCAAGATTGTTTTGGGGCTTCAGAAGAACTGGATGTGGGGCACCTTTTGCTGTGAAGAACAGACATGAGGAATCTGGATGAGAAGGTCAAGTGTAATTAGCGTGGCTTAAAACCAGCTGTGGATAACTGCTGGGGAGTAGTCGAGAGCAACCCGAGCTCAAACACACACACAAAAAAATTTACTCGTAACATCAGATTGCATCTAAGTTAACACAACAATCAGTTATTGAAGATTATTCCTCGCCTTTTCAAAATGTTAACTGACATTTTAAAATTTTTATATTTTTTTTTTTACCATTTTAAAATATTTAAATCAATATTGAAATCTTCAAATAAAATGTAACAACTGTTTCAATAAACAAATGTAAAAAATATAGATCTATGGTTCATATTAAAATATATGCATTTATGAGAAGCCCCCTATGGTTTGGGGGCCCCAAGCAGTGGCTTGGTTTGATACTGTTGCACGTCATGTGGCAGTATGTTCGAATAGCTTTGTTATGTTAGTTCCGATTTGTCGTAGTTTGTAATTTTTTGGTATGAGATATCACTTTTTGGACAATTATTTATGGTTCTGTGATGTAGCTGAGAGGATTTTTGCTCTTGCTTTTTTATTATTATTTTACTTTATGACCATAGTAATAACTGGTAAAAAAAAAAAAAAAAAAAACTGGCTGACTAACACCTCTAAAGCTAAAATAATATGTGAACTGGTTCATAAAACAGAGTTTATGAACTCTGTCCATAAAGCCTCTGGGATTCAGATCAGATGAGGACATTTGAAACAATTATTTGATCGATCATAATACGCAAGAATCTTAACAGACAATCCAAAATCTTGGTCAGACATTTTAACCATGTAGCAAGACAGAGAAGGACAGAAAAAGCAAATGAGGTGGATTAGCAGTGCTTGTTCCTAATAGTGTCATCCAGGAAATGGGGAATATCTTTACCTCTGACCAGAATGTTGATCTGTTATGTTGTGAGTCATCAGACTGTCACACAGCAACTATCTTGAGTCTTAGTCAGTTTTTTATTTTTAAGACTTGATACCAGATTCTTCTTGCTCACAGTATCTCCATCCACAACAATCCTGAAAATGTTTGGTTGATATGAGTTATGGCAACATTTATTTTCTCTTTAGAACAAATAAAATATCTTTCAATTGAAGGGAATTATGCCTTGGGTTGGCAAATGAAAGTTAATACGTTTTCCTATTGTACAGCCTTAGCCAAAAGGGAATAAAACAGAGTTTTAAAGGACAAAGTGCACCGTGTTTCTGAAACTAATGGTCGAACTAAGCAACTAATGGTTGAATAAAAATAATATGTGCATGAAGAGTAACTTTCCCACTCTTTCGCATCGCACAAGCTTTTTGTAATCCCCAGTACTACTACCACTGACCACTGCAAACATCCCGTAAAGTAAAGCCTTCTTGTCAGTTCAGACAAGACAGCACAAAGAACAGACTTCTCAGCTTTCTTTCTTTCTTTTTGGGGTGGGTTGGAGTTTTTTGAAGTTTCCTGCTGTGCTGTGGGTTCTTCCCAGCATAACTAAGACGCTGAAAGCAGCTTATCTGCTTAAAACAGGAAACGGAGAACAGGCGGCGGGTGGGGAAAAAAAAAGGTGTCTGAGTCCTCCATCTATTTCTTGGTTCACAGGGAGGTTTTATTGAAGGAACTTGTTTCTCCCACTAGAGTCTCTCTCCACCATCCCCAGTCGTCTAATACATTTAGGCCCCCACTTCCTCCATTGGTTTTGATAGGCCAGGCGTCCAAATTTCCTCAGCAGGACTCGGGGAAAATCAATAATCCTCAGTTGAGTGCAGAGGGAAAACCTCCTATTAACAAGACAATGTGATTAGAGCAATAGGAGTGTGAAGTGGGCTATGGGCATGCTAGTTATTTTGGCTTCTACATATGAATGCTGTTGAATTTGAGCATCATCATTCTTCCTGAGTCAGGTTTGTGGCACCAGGTATTACTTTTAAAAAATGGTACCTCCTCTTGATTATCTCCTTTCCATTTTTATTAAGTTGGACCTTTCCCTTTGGATGCTGTTCTACCAATCAAGCCAAATGCTAATGTCATTGAAACCCCAGGTGCTTCTAGTGGCTCTTGAAGTTTGACATCATACCCTCCTCCCCTGGGCCCAATTTTCCCTGCATGAAGCTTCAAGGTCCTCAGCTGAGCTCTCTGTTTAGCAACAACAGCCGCACAACAGTGTGAATGTGTGTCAGACAGAATGGTAATGAGTATCCATGAGACCCAACCCCGATCTCTCCCCCCCTTCCTTTCTGTCTGAAAATAGATTTGTTCCTACATGCAAAACGGATATTGTAATCACATTTTCTTGTCCCTGATCCACCTGGGGATTTGTACCGTGCACACCAAAAATGTAAATGAATGCAGCGAGATAGACATCACTGGTGATAAATCACATTACCTCCAAATTCTGCTTAGGAACACAACCAGACTGCACAGTAAGCAACACCGATGGTAGTATATTAGCTCACCAGTTAGCCATTTCCCTTACTGTACATCTTGTTCTACTTAATTTATCCTATTTCTTTTTGGTTTGCTTCATTGTGCATTTACAAGAAAGCAGTGTTGTGCTTTTGGGAGAAAATGGACAGAAAAGAGGCCAGAGCTGTAAAAGGCCAATAGAATAAATTTTGAATTCGACAATCAGAAATTTTGTCATGAATTTCCAGTCTTTGCCGAAGAGAATTTGTTGTTGTGGTAAAATTTGTCCCAGCTGGTCAGAGCCAAACAAAATCAATTATTGGCAACAACAAAAAAACCCTCACATTTTGGACAGGCTGAAAATGCACCTGAATGAACAATGGCCTGTTTAAAAGTATGATTTTCTATGTTTCATAAAGTAAATGCAACTCTTGGATTTATATCAGTAATCCCAATTTTATTTTATCCTTGCCTTTGGGTACAAATGTTCCCATTCTTTAAAACAGGAAATGCCGCTAAAGTGAGGCAGATATACATTGACCTCCCAATATACAAGAAATAATCTCTTCAACTTGCTCAGATGTGCTGTCAGAGCAATAATTAAAACATTTGAAACAACTGGAATGCTACTTGTCCTCATGAAATTTCCTGTAAATCATAGAAGTGATTACCACGTTGCTGCGACTTAATTAACACATTGCCAAAGGGACTATTCTTGGCCAGCCAGTTATTCTCTTGTTGTGGCACTGTGGAGTTTTTGCTGGGCACATAGTCCAGGAGTTTATTACGCCTTTGGTTCTGTGAATTGAATGTCCGCAGTTAGACTAACAAGCTTTGGGAGAAGCAGGAAATCCAAGCACACAGGGTGAGATAATAAATTATCTTGGAGACTTACGGGAGAAGGAGCACTTTTGTGTGCATTTGTTTGAGCACATTTGTTTGTTCAGTGCGGTTATATAACACTGCGAAGAAGAAGAAGAAGAAGAAAAAAAAAAAAGACTTACCGGTAATAGATGAGGTTCCTGCTAGCGCCCTTTTGCCTCCACCCTTAAAATGTTGAAACAGTGACAAATATTAATGCAAGTTGGACACACGTAGGATCCTCAAGGGAAACTATCTAAGATGTTTCATCTCCTCCTCTTCCTTGTCACCCCCCCTTCTGACAGGGACTGCACCTAACCCCAAGTCTGTATAATGCTAGCAGACCGTCATTTTTCAACAGAACTTGTGACAACTTCCTCCTGCATTAAAGTTTGGCTTTCTGTACGTTGTAATTTGCTGACATTTCTTTTTTCTTTCTCTTTCTCCTCCCCACTGCCCACCCCTCCTTTGTTCCACCACCACCACGCTCACAGATGTTACCAACTGTTCCACACTAGGTAAGTCATTTTATTTTTCATAGCACAGTCCTCCAGAGTGAGTTGTCTTGTTATTTTGGGAGTGATGCGAATGCATAAATATGGTAGAGAATTACACAGGAGTTGAAGCTGAGGCGACTCAGAGATGCTGCTGTTTGCCTGGTTAAGATATTCAGTTTTCTGCAATCTTCAGCTATCCTAGTCCCCCCCCCCCCACACACACACACACACGAGAATACACATTTTGAGCCGTGTACCTTCAATTTGAATTGTATTCAAATGAGAATCAAATGGCTCAGATGGTTCAAAGAACACGTCAGCAATGTTGTCTTCAACGTGCATGGTGTTTGTTTTCACACTGTGGAGAGTGGGCGGAAGTTTAAACCCGATCGTACCATTCACTATGCACACATCATCAAACCTATAGAACATTCGACGGTGTTTGTATGAGAGCTGTATAATATATTTAATTGGATTTGGAATTGCAGTCAATGTTTGAAATATCGCAATCGCAAAAGACCGTTTGGATGTAGTAGTTGGTAGGCGTTTGCACTCTGCCTGTTGAAAACAAATTGGACGAGTTGATTGAACTCTGAAGACTGAAATGCAAAACCTCACAAATAATGGGGCAAATATGTTGATAATGGAGAGGAACATGATTAGCATGATCATTTTAATCACGCTGGACTTTGTCATCTCTCTACTTTATAGAAATCTTACTCTTCATACTGCCATCTATTCAAATCTTCTGTGTGACATTAAATAGTGCTATAAAAGTAATGAACCCCTTAGAGATTTCTTCTATTTCCGGTAACGTTTCAAATAAGCAGTGTCGATGTCATGAAAAGACAATCAGACTAATAAATATAGTTTTTGAAATGGCTATTTAATTTATAAAGGGAAACAAGCTATTGAATTTTTTTCCCCGCATTTTATTTTAATTATGATTAAAATTATTCCAAAAATGTTGTTAGTTTTGCCAACCAAAACAAGATCTTATTACTGCCAGATGCGTAAAAATGATTTGTAAAGCACATTTCAGAAACGAGGCAGTTCAAGGTGCTTTACGTCATAGAATCACAGAAACGCAGTCAAATATTGAAACATTGCATTGTGTCGATGAATTTCAAAATGTTGATTGTTTCATTAATGATGTTTCCAGTGTCCAGTGTTTGTGTGTGAGCCGGTTCTCCAAATGGACTGGAAAGTGGAGCATTGGAGGGCAAACAATTACAAATGCTAGGTCATACAGACAGGCATTTCCTTGGTATTTCCAGCCATGAACGGAAGTTGTCTGAGGTTATATCTCAAAAAAGGTTTGAACAGCGACTTGATTCAAAAATGGCATAGATCAGAAGATTTGTATTTTTAATTTTATAAAATCAAATTAATGCTGTCAGGTTTCTTGATTAAGATCCATTGTGGACTGTAGCAGGTTCATCCTGAAAAGGTTGTCAGTCAGTCGCAGGCTCAAGATTGACAGACCACTGTCCCACTCATCATACGAAGTGCACTCAGAAGGACCTTCTCAGTCAACAATGAGGCTACAGTACAAGAAATTTTATTATGTGGCCATCTTTGAGTATATTGCCTGGAATTGAGATGGAGGATTTTAGAAAGCCAACGATTCTACCGTGCAGCCCAAATGGTTTACCTTAGTGGTTCATATTTTTTTTTCCCAGCTTCCTTTTCCTCTCCCATCTACACTAACCAAAAAATCAAATGCAGCCTCTTTCTTTAGACCTTAAAAGAAAAACAAATGTCTTGGTGTTTTATAAACTGTGTTGCTTTTATTGAAAAGAACAACCTTCATTTTTACTGAACTGGAAACTTGAACAAGAATTGTTGAAATGAATTGGATCTGTTTTTTAAAGTCTTCTCAGTATTGGAATAAAAAAAAAACAAAAGCCTGCTGAGGATAAAACGTATAAAAGGAGTTTTAGTTTGAAGGGAAAAAAACCCTATTCTGTTAAAAAAAAAGAATCGTCTGGATTACAACTAAGAGGCTAAGAAGCACATGAGCTCACAAAAGCACAAGAGCGAGGCCACAGGAGGATGACGGTCACCCTTGGCTTTATCTCAGACAGATGACAGCAAAGCCTGTATTGGAGCAAACACTCCTGCACTCAGATCAGATGATCAGCAGGGAGACGGATCTGCAGATGGACGGAGGTTGTTTTGTAAAGGGCACAACACACTGGGAGTGAATGATGCAAGGGGGAAAAAAAACAACAAAAAAACACACCTCCTTTAATTTATGTGTACCAAGCCTAAACTCTGGAAGCTGCAGCAGACTGCAGCTAAGTGGAGTGGCCTTCTGATTCTTCCTGGCTTAATGTGGCGTCGCCTTTGTGCAAATATGACAGGCCACTCCTGATTTAATTATTTTTTCTAATATGAAACCTTTTTTTTTTTTTAATCTTCTTAAACAATCGTGACAGATTTTATTTTATTTTTTCTCCCAGCCTGTAAAACATTCCCCACCTCACCCAGCTGGACCGCTGTCGGCCTCCCGCTGCTGTAATTTCTGCTGTGAGTATGAGGTAATCCTTCCCCAACAAAGCACACATGCCTGCTATTGTTAAAAAGAAATGATTAGCGCCTCTTTGACTCAAGTGAGGAAGAATACGCATTGACGTTCAGAATCAGGTGAACGGAGGGGATCGTGACTCAAGAAACTAGGAAAAAGAGGATTGAACTAATCCCTGGGCCCAGATACAGAAAAGTGTAAATAAACTAAACAGTTTTCATCTGAGTTTTAATACACGCATGTAAAATACACAATACACATTTTGTCACTTTACAAGCACAAACTCTAGTGACTTTTATTGGGAACATCTGTAGTAAGAATACTAATATGGGGACTTCTGAAAATCATTTGTTGAACTGGATTTTGTTTAGGGGCATCATGTAAAGGGGGAGGTACACTGAGGAATGCAACACAAATAATTTCATTCTTTTTTTTTCCACTATAATGTACTATAAGGTTTCTAAGTGACTCCAAAACTAAATAGCAGTTTAGCAGAGGAGGATGTTTCGTCTGTAGCTGTTATTGATGCGGCCGGACCCACAAAATAACTCAAAAACTCTGTCATTTTACTTATTTTGGTCACGATGCCCTGCGCTTGCTGGAGTCCATACTTTGATGCATTTTCTTGCTCGCTTGACTCAAACAGACCCTAATCGCTTCTTCTTCTTCACAGTAGTAGACATCTGTGCTTTGTTGTGGAAAGATTACATCACACTCAAAGCAGAAATTACAGCTGCAGTAACCTTAGAAGGCTAACAGCGGTCCATCCGGGTTAGACGGAATATGTGAAACCGAAAAGCGAGTGCAGTATCCTTTGTTTTCTCAGAGTGTTTTCAGAAATGCTCAGCGGGTGGCAGGAGAGGGATGGAGGTTGTAACGGCATGACTGAATCACGGTAGCGGGGTGTCGGAACAGGACATGCAGAGCACCGGCGGTTCTTAGCATCTGCTCATGGGAAAAACCAATCGCCTAATTTCCAACGTGAAGCTGGTGGATTTTACGTGGAGAGGAAAAAAAAAAAAAAAATTCTATAAATGTCATCTCAAATGCTCGTCTTTCTCTCTCTCCGAGAGCATCCAAATATCTCTTATTGTGTAATTGAAAACTCAGTGCCATACCACTATAACCAGAACAGTTTGGCCAGTCGGTGAAGCATCTGCGAGCAGTTCTGGATCTGGCCCGACTCTTTTGAGGCAGGCGCTGGCAGGCTGATTCAAAAAAAAAAAAAAGTAGGAAAAAAAAAAAGAACACCCCTGGCTAGCTCAGAATAATAAGTACCCATGGGAAGCTGCCAGATGGACATTTACTGTGAGCCTAGCTGGAGAGGGAGGAATCTGTCAAACATCACACCGGGCATCTGTGGGGGGGCAGCGCAAGTTCACGTCCACTACAGTGTGTCGGATGAGAGAAGGGCTCTTTGTCGAGACTAAAAGCTGTTGGAGTTTTTTTTTCTGAAATATCACATCTAGTTGATGCATTTACCTGCTTTTCAAGGTCAGCAATTCGCATTGCATTAAAGCGCAGCAGTTAGAGTGAGAGCTTTAAATAATGTCCGGATAATGGATGCTGGAAAGATGTTTATCGCCTTTTTCCTCCCTGGACTCAAATGTTAGCCCAGTTTCCTGGCAGTCGCTGACTGTTAATCAACACTTTACTTAATTTAAAGCTAGACTCAGCTGTGCCGCTCACAGGTACTTCTCAGTAAATTGGACGATCATGGGAAACTTTGAATTCAGTAATTTAATTTAGAGTAACTCTACAAACATAGCGATGTATTTCAGGTGTTATGTCAATTTCCATCATTTTATGTTACAACTAATTAAACCCCAAAATGTAATTTATCAGAAAAAATAAATAAATAAATAATGTTTCTGCAATATGACTTTGAGTGACTCCCAGCCCAGTACATCCTTCCATGTGAGAGTAGCACAAAACTAAATCATAACTTTTTTTTTTGTTTTGTTTTACATTTTTATAAGTATATATGGGCCAAACTTGAGCATGTTTTCCCTCCAAAAATAATAATTATAAAAACCAAAAAACCTAGGAGAGTAAGACCTGAATTGGGATGCTCAACATTTTTTCTCTACAAAAAAAAGAGCATGTTTTTTGTGTGTTTTGCCCGTTAGACGTCCAAATTTGCAGACTGGTCAAATATGATCTGATTATTCAGCAGCGATCACTAAAGTTTCAAAACACACTTTTTAATATGTGAAATCTTCACTATATTTAAAAAATAAAATAAAGTCATCTCAGATTGAGGAGGACCACCCATCCATTGTCTATACCTGCTTCTGACTGGAGGGTCCCAGTGAGACTGGCACCTATCTACTGCAGTTATTGGATAAGAGTTGGGATACACACTGCATGTCACCAGTGCATCACAGGTCAAAGAAACACCACTTTACTGGAACCCCAATTTCTATTTCTTGAAGACCAGCTTATTGAAATTGTTGATATACTAGACTCAAATAGCTATGGCATATTAGGGAGGGAAGTAAGTCATTTGGTTCAGATGCATAGGACTATATACACATTGGAATGCAGCAGTATTTTGTGCTCAAGGACTGTAGTTTGAAACCATGGCCTTTTCCATTCAGTGGGGTGCCTGTCGACATACAGGAGGGATAAGCCACAAAAGTTCATTGCTGAAGAAGCTGGCTGTTCAGAGTGTTGCATCCAAGTATATAATTGGAAAGCTGAAGTGTGGAAAAAGTGTGGTAGAAAAAAGGTTCAAAAGCAGCCTTGAGAGGATTGTGAAGGGAAGTCCATTCAAAATACTTGTCAGAAAGCTGAAATTTCAGTATTAAAAATCTTTTTTTTTTCCTTTGCGCGTGTTATGCTTATGCAGTACTCTAATTTTCGGAGACGCTGAATATTGGACTGTTTTTTTTGTCTGTCAGTCATCAAACATCAAAATGGACAGAAATACAAAATGATTAACATTAACTTAAGAGGCCACAGTGCGTCGTGATGGAAGTCAGGGTAATAATTCTGCCAAAACAGACAAAAAAATTATGCTCTACCGCAAATAATTATTGCAAGTGTTATCTTTTTGACTTCCAGGAAAGACGTCCAGTGTATGTATTTTTCCCCCATCTTAGTTAGAAAGCTATAGGCGAGGAATTACAATCGCCTTATTCCGACAGAGGCTCGAGGGTTTTTGAGAACGAACGAGAGAATAGGAACACAAAGAGTTCATTTCAGCATTGTCAGCAGTGAAATAGGAGCTCGTTTCTCTTAGACAAGCTGTGCACCTGTTATGATTGCATTATGTCTGGCAGTCCTCCCTTCAAACAGGAATTGAGCCACACTTGATCAGTGATATGACACTGGCAGAGAGGAGAGGAGAGGAGAGTGATCGCTGGGCTGCTTAGTTAAGCAGATACCATTGTGCCGTCGAAGTCTAAAAGTAGATCTGTGCTTGATAAAAGGCCAGCCTGGATGGAGTCCAAAACGCTGAGGGCTTTGTAATCCTGCATAGTGGATTCCTCTGAAACGTTCTTGCCTTCCCCTCGGAGGTTAAGAACAATATTCTCCATGGATAATGCAGCAGCACGTTTTAAGTCTCCATTTGGGCTTTCTCATGCAAAACTATGTTCAAAATATAAGAGAATAAATAAGATCATGGCGTTAAATTTTTAATCATTCCAGTTTGCGTGTCTCAACTGTTCTGCTATTCACTGAAGGAATCCATAAATCAAAGATAATGTAGCAATGACCTCGTGTTTGCGGTTGGCATAAGATTTCTTGCAGCCATATCCTAAAATTATTAAAGTTTAACCATAAAGAGTTCTGTGGTCGGTTTTTAATGTCTTCCCTCATTCCCCACACTCGGCTCTGAGGGTAGTTAAAAAGGCCTTTGAATGATGGCTCTTTAGTGTGACTTGCATATATTTCTAGGTAATGAGACTTGAGTTACACATCTTCAAATATTCGCTTTTACAGTCATCATTAGAAAAAAACAATGCCACAAGTCATCCATTGCTTGTTGGGGTTTTTTTGGTTTTCTGTTTAGGCTTAAGTCTAGATGTTAAGACCTTTGCTGAAGAAGGTGGATTTTAACCCACCAGTGACCTATTTATGGTTTTCTCTGAGAGATTTAAGTTCCCGTTAAATAAAAATAAGTTTCTTATCTTGGTCTCAACTGACCAAATCCTATTTTTTGAGAGTCACACTTACAAGGCCATTACCTTCCTGTGGAATTTTGCTCGAGTCTCTTCTCCCTTCAGTACTTCGTCTGGGATTTGTCCCATTTCATCCTGGCCAATCAGCAAACAGAAGGGGGTGTGAACAACGGAGAAGAATCTGCTTTTTGTTGTTGTTGTCCAACAGTATGATAATAAACCTTTGTAAAGAAGCGTTGGCATGCTTCCCTTTGATAAAACATGAAAATTCAAAATAATAAAAGTGCACAGAGCACCAAGAGACTGCTCAGTGTAGAAAGGGCTACAGCGACATATTTTTGAACGGCAGCTCTTATTGAGAAACATAATGCCTTTTCAAAGGTCAGTCATGTGGTCCTTGAGTTCACAGAAGCCAACGTTTATTTGTCCAGCAGGATTCATAAGCAGGGTAACATGAAGTGTTTTCAGAAAAATAAAATAACAGTACCATAGCCCCTCCCTTAGGAAAGAAGTGTAAAGAGGGTGGTTTGTTTGGATCGTTCAATTATGTTGTGAACCCTCTTGTTGACCGTGGTGGCAGAAACATCCAGTCTAGAAGGTGAAGTTACTCCAGAAATCTGATTACAATAAACTCCTGAGTATATATATGCAAGAGGTATTTTACCATTGCTTTTGCTAAAAAATAGTGAACCATTTCTTTATTTTTTTTTACCATGGTATTTGTTTTTTTCCTCACTTCGCAATTGTATCAAATTAAAGGCTGAAATTTTCAGAACGGTTCACTTTCAGATCTGACTACTTATAATACAAGATTAATTTACTTAGGTTTTTTTTTTTGCACAAGTGAAGTTCCATGCCAAGCCCATACAGATGCTGTGACGATACATTAGTTTGAGTGAACGAAGGTTTGGTTGACCCACTGCGTTCAGTTGACAGGGGGCTTTTTTAGCGAACAGATGGCTTATCTTTAATTTTAGCAGCAGCGTCAAACTACCAGAGCTCTATAAGTTTAGCTGGGAAGTGTTTCATTCATCACTAACTAGCAGCATATGGCGGTGGCACATTAAGGTGTCATTTGCTCTTTTTCCCTGGTTTATTTGCTGTTGTACGAACTGTGCAGAAGCCAAGCATTAGATGCTCACTTCACAGGACAAAGTGTGTTTATTTGTTTGGTTGGGTGTTGGGCACTCGGCTTTAGATCCTATGCTTTCTGTTTGATCAGCTTTTCAAAGAGCTGCAGTAATTTATTTGCTTATTTATTAATTATGATAGTGAGAGTTAGCTTAGACCCTGGCCTGTAACCACATACTTGCACATTATTTTTGGCATTTGCTGCTATTTTACTACTTTTTCAAAGCTGTTTGAAGTTTTGTAAACTTATTTAGGTTTAATTGGGAGACGAGTGGAAAGGCAATTTATAAAACTGTTTCTGTGTCAGGAAGGGTGTTATTTCTAGTGTTTGTCGAACTGAAAAAGTCCAGTACTGGCATTGCTCCTTGTCAACATTGGAAGAAGAAGCCTTATTAACAGATGTTCCACGTGTCTTATTGTTATCACTGTCTTGATTCTGATTACTGACTAGCTTGGTCTGTTCAGTCCATTTTTAAATCTGAGAGGATCGAATGCTTTGGAAAAAATAAAAAAAAAACTTTCCCATTTAGCTTTGTCACATTTTGTCACATTACAACCACAAACTTTAACATATTATTGTGGATAAAAAACCAAAACCTTTTTTGCCATTTCTTTTACTCGGAAATCTCAAAGGTTTCTGTGCATACACTTCAGTAATGCACGTTATGTCATAGGAGATACTGTAAAAGAAAAACACACCTATCCTCAGGCATGCAAAAAAAAGCAGTTTGTACACTTGTGTGTCTGGGAAACAAAAAGCCTAATTATACCAGTTGTCTGCACTTTTTAACACCATGCCTAAAGGTTAGTCCTTATTTTAGAGTCACTGTTGTTCAGGAAGGAATTAATACTCTCTAATCACCTCCAGTGCTTTTTCAGTTTATTCCTCCTTGCTCACTTTCTGTTTTGACACCCCTTTTATGCTCTCACTAAGCCTCTTCTTGTGATATGCCACAGCATGCATTCTTCTTTAAAAAAAAAAAGAAGACCATCAGCCTCTCCCCACTTCCTTATTGTTATTCAAGCTCTCTCTAATAAGCAGCATTAATTAGCCTGCTCTTCAAAAATATAACTTTCCATTTTGTCTTCAGGGCTTGGTCATTAAGTGAACAAAAGCAGTCAAACGGCTGACACAATAGGCTGAGCTGATTGAGTGTGCAGCCACAACAAAACCTGGCTGGGGAACAATCAAAGGGTCCTGCATCTTTTATAGCATATTGTTTGTGTGTTGTTTTTATGGACTGGTTGGTTTCGGATTGTTACTTTCGGCTTGCTGCAAGTTTTTTTTCTAAAAAGTGCTTGTTCCGAAGTTAAAATTAGGGTGATTATTTTTAGGAGAAATTAAATTATTTCAATATTAGAATTGCATATCTTCAATTGATCTCTCATCTTCTTCTTGTAGATATTTTACTGTCCCCTAAATTTCTTGATTTCCTGATTTAAAGGCTCCCTTTCTATTTGAAGAGTACATTTTCTGTCTGGGTTAACACTGTACCTTCCATCACCACACCATCAGGCTTGAATCGCCAATTGGGTGGTGCCCAACTTCTGCACTGCCTGAACTAATCTCAGAGATATCCTATGGTTCAGTGATATGGTTTTATGGATCCTAAATTACTTGGAACTGTTCAGCTTCAACAGGAGGCTTTATGCCAAGCTCAAAAGAAGTATGGTCACCTTATTTTCCCTTTTTTTTTTAAACCAAAAACATAACACACAGAATCTGATTTATGCCACTTCCAAATGTACTACTAAATTGGATATCGGATAGTTTTCAAAGCATCTGTAGCCTGAACAGTCATGCTACATTTTATCAGACTGCATCACAAATATTCTGCAGAAGAAGCCAGACATAGTAAATCTAGACATAGACAATAGCTGCAGTAAGCAGCGAAGACCCTTCACTTTCTTTTTTCCCCCCTCAGTTTCCTTCATCATTTTATGGCAATACTATCACCTCCCAACAACTTTAAAATCGATCGGTACATGGCGGTATCCATTATTACTTGAGTAAACATCGCGCTCCTGTATAGCATCTATGTTCTTCTTCTGTACTTGGATTTCGCTTTGGGACCGTAAACCGTTCACACAGGAGTCTGACTGCAGTCACATTTTATTAGTAGCATGAACAACTATCCAAAAAAATAAACTAATTTCAGCCAAAATTTTGGAATTGAGCTGTAAACCTGCTGTGTATATGTAGCTGTAGAGTTGATAAATACCAATTTCTTCTCACTTCTTATGCTTGGTTTGTACTTCACAAGTTATTGTCACCACATCAAGGTATATAACTATTGAGTCGCTGCCCTGTATTCGGCTCATTCACTGAAAAGTAAGCAATTCAATCGGTGTGCCTAATGAACGGGCCCTTTTGAATATCCTATGGCTATTATTTTAAAGTCAGAGTTTATATTAAATGCTCTGGCAAAAAGGTTTCTGAAATGATTATAGTAGCTTAAGTCTTGTGGCCTCCTTTGAGAGGGCCTCAGGCCCATGTGGGCTGGCTCATCCTCCGTCCATTTTGGCAGAACATTTGAGAGCGATGAAGTCCACTGGACAGATTCCACAGCCTTGCCTCTCAGAAGGTTGAATGTCAGAGGTTGCTGGGTGGACAACCCATCTGCCGCTATGGCATCGCCGTAGACAGTGCAGACCGAATGCTTGAAACGAGAGAGAGAAAGGGGGATGTTTGGTGAGAATCTAAGTAGAGACAGACTGTGGACATGGTTTGCTCAGTTGTACTCACTTAAACCGGGCATCACCGCATCCCAATAGAGGCTGTCGCTGTCAACGATCAGCACAGACATGCCTAATATCTTTGGTGTAGGTTTGTATGTCTACAGTTCTATTGTCTTGTGCTTACAAACTGCACCTGGAAGCTGGGCTCCAAAAGTAGCCGTGACTGAATTCACGTCCAACATTTGTCACACTTTTGCTATCTGAACAAATTATGTGATAGTAAAGCAAGAAAAAGAAAATATAAAGCTAAGAGCATTGCAAAAATGGAAACAGTGGGACCTTAGGCATTAAACTCCGAATGTCTTCCCTTTTTTTTTTTTCTTCCTTAAATTACCTTTTACATTGCAGTGAAAGTCACTGCACCACAGTCAATAGAAGCAAAGATTGGATCTGCAGAGGATTCTCTGTGTTTACCCTGCAGAGCTCTCAGTACACAGAAAGCTGCTTCTCTACGTCCCCGGTACAACAACACACACACACACACACACACACACACACACACACACACACACACACACACACACACACACACACACACACACACACTTTCTTGACCAACACCAAAGTAGAAACTTGTGTTAATTAGTCTACTGTGGCCTGACATGGTGAATCCAGGTTGGTAAATAGAGGTGTGAATGTGTCCTCAAACATAGTTTGGTGCGCCCTGAGACTTTGGTGCATGTGGGAAATTTGAACCAGGTAGTTTTATTGTTTCATTTGTGTTTTGACATGCAGCTAACATTCGTTCAGGTTAAATGTACTACTACAAAGTGAAGCCTAGGAAGATGCTGTTGTTGGTTTTTCTCTCTTAGATGATTTATCAGCTTAACATTTGCCATATAAGAAAGAAATTATTTTTCTTCCATATTTCTATATTTTTCTGTAATTTTGTGATTCCATTAAATAATGGAGAGCTTGTATGAAAACCAAAATGTTGGCTTTTATTACAAAAAAGGCATGTTTTTTGGAGTGTCATATGTACGGTTTTGAACTATTTTAGCTTCATTTTTGCAACAGGAACTGAAAACCTACTTCCCTGCTCAAACACATTGGAATCTTTTTTTGGGGGTGGGGGGCATTGAAGCCATTACCTCAGAGCAACATGACACCTATTATTCTTTTTGCTATCTTGTTACCCCTCTCATCTCTTCTCTTCTCACTCCTTACTTTCCTCTTTGACTTTATAATCACAGAAGATGGCAGGCAAAGAAAAGAAATCAAAATTCTGAACGCAAGTATATCTAGCTGACACAGCAATGTTATCGACGACGAATAATATGTCACATTTTTTTCTTCCCTCTCAGGTTTCCACAAACAGACGTAATGTGTTATCTGTTTATATTCTGCACAGTGAGATCACTGGATGACATCCCCCTTTCATACACAAATACAAAATAGGCTCTGATGGCCAAAGCCAATCTTAATAGGTCTTAATTTAGGGGAGAAAATGTGGAGGGGGAAAAAAAATTAATCTACATATTGCAAAATCATTCACCTGAAATCATATCAATTATTGGGGCAAGAACAATTCATTTATGAGCAGACATTCAATGAGGCTGATTTGAGTTTGGTGCATTGTGATTATATTAACATAATCCAGTCATGTTAAATTGGATCAGTAACATTATTAAAGCAGACCCAGCTCTCATTCTGTGTCACTAATTCCCCTCACTCTGAGTCTTAATGAGAAATAAGGAAGCACTTACAAGCCGGCACACAGACTGAACGGCAGGTAGAGATTATCTGCCGGCTTCGCTCAGCTTCACTCTTGCACTCTGTGTGCCCAGTGACATCCACTATTACAAAGAGCCCACCTCCTAACACATGCGCGCGCACACACACACACACACACACACACACACACACACACACACACACACACACACACACACAAAATCTATCATTTATTTAGATTATATGGAGTCATTTTGGATGAATAAATTGCTGTAAAATAAGGATTTACTATTCGAAACCCGAAAATAAATTGGTGTTTGGTATTTTTCTTGTCTGTTGTAGTTACTATATTTAGCTTCATTAGTAAGTTTTAATAAAACCGAAGTCTTTGTGTCCATTCCACAAAGAGCATAGAGCCTCACCCTAACACTGATATTTCCAGATGGCTTTTCAGCATTTTCAGATCCACCATGTTCCATGGCTACCAGAAGTTGGGGGTGCGAAAGGGCAAAATTGAGCAGCTTTGCCATGCCGTCCTGTTATCTGTTGTAGATTTCCTTTTTCTCATTCTCTCCCAGCTTAAATGAAACACCAACATCTTTTGAATAGCTTTTTGTAACTATTTGCTTCCCCTGTAATTTATAAAACTCTTTACTGATTCCACCTCTTAGTCCTTTTCAAGTCTTAGCATTACCTAATTACTGCTCAAATATGACGTGTTCATTTGCAAGAGAAAAAAAAGAAGATATTCTTTTTATTTTCTTACCTGCCCGTCACCAGTCCTGGTAAAATAAACATAATTGTGGTCAGCTGGTAATATCTTGGTTAATCTCTAATCGGTAGTGAATTACATATAGCTTAGTTGTGAAGGACCAACTATGTTATCCTGCTGGGGCCTCCAAAACTGACACATTAGCTTTCGCAACGTCCAAGAGTGGATCTAGTTGAAAGCCTTGCCATGGCTGCTCATGGAGGAAAACCACCACCACCATCAAAATGAAATTTCTGGAAGTAATCATGATCAAACATGTTATTCATTACCAGACAGTTGCATTGTAGTGACTGAATGAGGAAACGTTAAAACGCTGAATCTGATTCATTTGAGCACAATTAACAAGAATAAGTCCTCTCTGTTTATGTACGTTGTAGGCCACTAAATACATGTTCCATTATTAGTTTAGATGGTAACAGCATAATATGTTTGAGTGTCAAACATGCAGAAATCAGTCAATGATGATAATGAAAAACAATGACTATAAATAGATTGGCACAAGTTTAAGTTCTGAGGATCATTATCCCCGTCAGGATTGGCAATCACATTACCATCCATCATGGCCTGCGGATCATCAGTCATTTTCTGGCTCAAACACATTCTGGCTCGAGGCTGAACCCCTTGAGACAGGAACTCTCCCTCTGTTTGATCTTTTATTTTACTCCAGTTTTAGTCCTCCAGAAAAAAAGTATATACCATGACCCCACACAGCCAGAGGTTCAATTTAAACAGAAAAACAAATTTGATTAAACAGCATTGTTCTAGAAAAATGTGTATTTTTGGAGAAATTTGCATCAAAAATGATTGCTATTCTGCTACATCTTTAGTATAATTGCAAAGTTAAAGAAATGCATCTCATGCTTATGTCCTTCAAGGATGTGAATAAATTCAAATTGCCCAGAGGTCTGTCTGCATTATTTACTCATGTACGCAGTCATGTAAATAGCATTTTTAGTGCATGCTATTTATGATTCACAACAATTATCAACCTGATTGGAGAAGACATCCAGCAACTAATGCAGACAACGCAGAGACTGAGTGCAATCCGAGGGGAATCACTTATTCTCAGTCCTTTGCTAATTCAGATGTAAACATTACAATTAGGTTGATATTGCTACTACCATCTACCATGCTGTTAAAATTGTAAAGACTGAGCCAATCTGGTGGCTTATCTGTTAATGTGTTGACAAAAAACTAATATCTAAACTAAATTGAGAATAAACTAAGATAAAAAAGGATGATTCATTATGCATGAGCACAAAATGACAGTCAATACCCTATCAATCAGTGTGGAATTTTAATTTACCCATAATGACACAACATTAAGTGAACCTGATTGATAGTTTTTACACATGGGAGGACACAATTATCTTCCACACAAGCTTCACGTACCGGCACACGTCAGTATGTGCGCAACTTGCCGAGGATTCACACTCTGCCTTTTCACTGTGTTATTATCTCATTCTCCGTGGTCTCATTTTTCACAAAGCCCCGGGGGTGTGTGGGGGACAGTCAGGGTTGAGCTCACACAAGCCCCAACTCTGGTGCCGACTGCCAGCGGAGGTCTGTGCTAATACCAAGAGCAACACTGCCAGGAGGGACAGAGACGAGAAAATTGAGAAAAACCCAGATGATCCTGCAAAACGGTGTGTTGCCAAACAATGCGGCAGCATGAAAGCAGTTCTTAGACTCCGTTACGGCAGTTTATAGGCATAATAGGAATAAAAGTAATAAAAAACAAACATATTTTAATAGTGGAGATTTGTTGGTTTATGTTTTTGTGGTCATATAACACAAATGAACACAAATGTTTGAACATAAGTTGTTCACCAAAACCATTAGATTTTAGAGATGTTTTTTTTTGGCCTCGGATGTTCATTCAATAGTTTACCAGATGTTGCTCTTCATAAGTGGTAGGTCATTATAACATCTTAGCCTAATTCAAAAAATTGCAATCCAATTCAGTGGTTCATTGTTTAGATTTTGTTTGGGCCATAATTCATATCTCATAGATGCAGGTGAGGGTCAAAAGGTGGACCTGTAAATTGAGGGTGTATTCGATTGAGATGTTTTCTTGATCATGACAGATTGGATCAGCACCCACAGTGCAACAGTCCAAATCCATCAATCCATCTCATGCCCCATTCTACAATCACCATGACATCAATATACTTGAATTTCTCCTTTTTAGGTAGAGACTCCTCTTCAGTCTGGATCAATTCTTGGCCTCATAATGTTATCACCAGTCCAAACTTTTAATGTTTAAAGTGAGGCATGAATACATTGCAAAATGCTATGGAGTGAACCACAAGGCTGACTTGATCACGACACAGACATGTTTAATTGCTACCGGATTAATGAAGTAACATGAATTTTTTAGCACAGCTTTTTATGTGTCATAACAAACCCAACTACCAAGTAGTGGGCCAATCAGCAAATGTGTAAGGGATGTTGTGCTTGAGGCATGTGCGAGGTTATCTGCTGGCAACTTCAGACGTGATTAGTGTCAGATCATTGACATCATTTAATGCGATGCCCCCTGACATGGGCCAGCTGCTACTGTCGGCACTCAGGCATCATCATCGCATCTCAAGGTTTTTTATTTGAGTGCACAGTGAGTAAAAAGAAGCTTTTGAAAAGCGAACTTCAATGCATACATCTTTGTCCCTTTGTTGTTTCGAAGCAAAGCTTCTCAATAACAGAAAAAGATGTTCGGACAGAGAGACTGCACCTTCAAGGCCATACCCTCAAATGAGATGTGAAATCCCTTTCTCGCTGTTCGTAAGAGACACTGAATGACTTCACGGAAAGTTAGAAGATGCTTTTAGCTTGTGCAGATACACTGGTTGTTTACAGTTGCCTAAAGCACACAACAAAAAAGCCTGAAGAGTAAAATTAGCTACACGAATAACACCCACTTGATGATGCCAGTATTATACTGAATAATACATTTCACTTGGGAGAGGATATCATAAAGCAGAAGAACAACTTTATTTCTCCAACTTCTGTTGTTGGTAAAAAGTCTTTTTCAACACCTTCCCTGGAAAAGCAATTGCAGCTTCTATAAATTTAGAGTGGTGAATGACACCCCCTGAACCTGTGATGAACACTAATTAACAACCTTTCAGCTAGAGAACACGGCAGTTTTTTTTGTCTGCTTGCATGTTACATCCCCATGTTGTTGATGCAGTGCTAGGCAGAGTGTAAGACTAGGAAAAAATTGGCTTTTTTTTAAGTGCCTCTGCTAGGATACCTTCCGCACCTTGTCGAATGTGTAAACTTGTTTATCCTCACGCATTTTTTCATGACATGCCATATGGTTTCATTCTCTTGAGTTTCACTTGAGTTCTATAAAAAAAAAAGCTAAACAGATCAGAAGAACATGGGGAAATAAAAACATGACCCGAGACGCGATTGTTTCAAAGAATATATTTTATCTACATTGAAGGAAAAACCATCCTATATTCAGTCATTCTTCTGACAGCTAATTTGATTTTGTTTCACTGATATTTCCCTATCCACTGTACAGTAAACTAAAAGCATAACTTGATATAAGAAAAGTAACCATCGTTCTTACACATAGTTGTAAATTGAAGGTGCTAGAGGCTGTCAATCACAGTCCGGGAAACAACTTTCCGTTATAGGAAAACTGTTTATCCACTGCCTTTGGGGGTTAGCTAGCTGGCCTGGGCATTCATGACAGGCTTCATTCTTTGGAACTGGCTGTAGCATAGTAGAGAGCAAGAGGGAGGGTACGTGTAACCCCTACAAGAGGGTGATTGATGGTGCGTAGACCCTCCCCCTCGCTCTGATTGGTTGCCTCGGACTGAGCAGTGTATTTGTGCTGTGTTTTAATTATTTCCCTGTATAATGACAAAAAATACATTTAAAAAATTTTCACTTCCTTCAAATTAACTTTCCAAAACAAATTTGAGATCATGAAATCATTACACCTGTGTGAACCTTCACACCAGTGCTAAAATAAAATTAAATAAACCTTTATAAATGTTGCCCTCAGGTGAAATATGTTTCATTCCACAATTTAGGGAGCAGTTAAATTTAGGACGCTCATGCTAATTTAAGAAAATAATACATTTTTAAACATTAATTTTTCAATAACAAAAACTGCTTTAAAAAATGGAAATTCCATTGTTTGCACACAAACAATGGAATTGGCCTCGGATGTTCATTCAATATTTGCGCTCATTTTAAGTTTGATGGTACCGTCGTCCTTTATAAAGTTGGAACACTCGTATGTTTACCTCTATTGCATCACCTCTTCATTAAACAAGCATTTCAGACTTAAAAAGACCACATTTTTAAAATATTATTATTTAAACCATGGCTTTTTTTTATACTTCTGGACCTTTTTGTGTGTTTTTCATTTTATAATATGTGGGGTTATTTGCGAATGTACTAACTTGGACTCTTTATAATAAGCCACGCTCTTACAAAGCATGCATAATGCGGCATGGTTTATTATTACCGGTAGCACGCTGTAATAATGTGCAACGATGAACTGTGACCAAATCTACATAATTCACACCATTACAAAGAGCAGCTCGCCAAATTTTTAATCAACCCAATTTTCCCTTTATCACTACGGAGGGATGAAGGCAAACAGCCAGCAGACTTTCAAGCACAGACTTCACATCTCTGCTCAACATCTGTGTGCAGAAACCCTGCATTGCATTTCTAAGGCTTGTGAAGAGTCTCAAAGGTGTATAATTCACAGAGAAATGGGGCTTACCACCGCAGCCCCTCTTCCAACACTCACTTTAAAAGGTGCCTGCTCTCCTGTTCTGACTGCTTACCCGTGTGCTTTTTATCCTGCCCTCTTTGACTGAGTCTTACAAGTTTTCTTCACTTGATTCCTTCTTCATCCACTTCATACTTTGCTTCTTTTTTTTTAATGCTGTAGTTCTTGAACCTCAAACTCTATCGTAAAACAACATCAGATTACATCGTTGTCATGCATTGACTAAATTTTTGGTCGGAATGAAAAGAACACTCAAATTGCTCTAACTCTATCAACAAAAATGGAGAATAAAAGCTTCCCACAATCAAATAGATGAGTGGAACAAACACCAGCTATTAATGTTTAATGTATAATTGAATGCTCTACATGGCCTGACTTGTTTACGGCGATAATTGATGACTCCGATTTACAGTTTGCTTGAAATGCAACACTTGATGCAGACTGACAGAGAAAAGAGAGGCAGAGAGAAAGTTAGCAACTTTTCTATTAAACATGCTCCTGAAGAGTTTGAGTGTCTGAAATTCTCAGAACTATGTTGTTATTATCTTTTGATTACTCATTGATATTAGATTGATCATTAACATGATGCTTGGAAAAACACTGTTGGATCAGTCAGAAAACAGAAACTATATATATATATATATTATATAAAGCTAGATTTTGCCCCAAAACCAGACGGTCTTTATTTTGTCTTGTAAAGGGGAGGTGTACAGAGATAGTTGTGCTTGTTAATGTACACAAGTGCTGTGAAGAAGTGAGCAACATGAAGCAATTCCTTTGTAGTCAACAAAAGACTCTGTATCACCTCGCAAATTCCTCGAGGCTTCGGAGAAAAATCTTTCTACTGTTGAAAATTTAAAGAAGTGGTGTTTTGTAAAAGCTTGTTGGTCATTTAGTTTCTTCAGTCATAATTCCGCAAGATTTTTATCCAATGTTTTTAAGGCAAAAAGAGGAAGCCGTCTCCCTCAACCAGAGATAAACCTTAACCTTTTGGTAGGTGGAGGTACAACACAGAGTGATAAATATGTTCAGAAAATGGTGTACAATGAAGTTTTGAGCATATTTATTCTGTATAATAAAATGAAGATGAACATGAGTTTAAAAAAAGAGCTGCAAATTGGTGAAGTTTCAAAATAATAGTGACGTAGTTGAAACATATTAAGACACTCGGCTTGAAGTAAGCACATGAACAATGTGAAGCTTACTCTATTCATTCTGTCTCGGTGCTCAATATATGAATCCCTTCAATTCAGTAACAGAACTTAGTGATCAAAAAGTAAAGAAATTAACAAAGTTTTGCCTTAGAGGCCACTGCTTTAGGTGAAGTAAAGTCTTTATTTCACTCTAGCAAGCAGATAGGTTGTTTTTGTTCATTGAGGTAGAATTGTTACAGAAAATGAGCTAGCTAAGAATCGCAGCACAAAAAGTGCTGTTTAAATTATTTCTGACAGTTTTATCCACACGCCTCCCTTTGTTTCCTCCTCACTTCCCTCATTATTATTACAAGCTATCAATAATCAATGTGCATCTGCTGCCAAACGCTGGCCACCTGTAATGCTGTTTACAGTGACTGGACAATAGCCAAGCCTTGATCAACGCACAAAAGCACTTGAGGATGCTCCCTCATGCCTCTGCAGGTCTTTCCACCCGGTGGGAGAACTTTCTCATCCCCTCCTTTCTCTTCTGTTCACATTGACTCCTTAACCGCAGCTGTCCCTTGCAGTCATTTACATCGCCCCACCTCCCCCCCCAACTGGTTTGGAGTCAGTTTGAACTTAAAAGTAATGTTTAAACTGATGAATAGCTTCTATTGAACGTGAATACATTTAATAGGGATTGAGATTAGTCAGCGCCTTCTCCCCTGACGATCTGAGTAAGCCAGAGGATGTGTTCAGCATTCAAAACTGCACCAGAAGGAAACAAATATGTGCTCACCTTCTATTGTAGGAGAAAGAGGAAGGGTTCGTTCTGAGTGCCCTGCCCCCTGGGGATCAGGAACAACCTGCTCATGATCCGGTGTGTGAAGGGAAATCCGAGCCATGTTGAATATGTCCAAAATAATTTAGCTTTCTTCTCAGTAAGCTATCTGAATGAATTTGGTTGGGATTTTATCTGCTAGGCCAATTCAAAGTAGAGCATAATTATAAATTGGGAAGATACTACCAAATACCATAAAAAAGTATTCAGCCATTGCTTTCTTAATGTTTTTGCTTGTTAGCCACACTTAAATTTCTTAAATAAGTTAAAATAAGGTGAACTAGCACAAACAAATACAAAATGCACCTCTCAAATGATGATTTTACGTCATTGGAACCAAATGGCAAGAGACTTGCATTAATTTGAAAAGAGCAGCCTCTCAAGCATGAATGTTCAAGGTTTGGCCATGGAACCCGAAATGGATTTAAGACCAAGCTTTGACAAGGCCACTTTAAGACAATTGTTTTTTGGGTGGACTTACTTGTGTGCATTGTATCATTGCCCTACTCCATAACCCGAGCGAGCTTAAGCTTAAGGTTAGAAAATAATGGCCTGACATTTTGCTTGCGAGTTATCTGGTAGAGAAGCAGAACTTATGGTTTGCCCAATTACGGCGAACTGTCCAGTTGCAGAAGAAGAAAAGAAGCCCCAGACCTGCACAGAAAATTGAAGGTTTTGGGCTCCAGAGACCCCACACCAATTTCACTCAGTATCGCATTCTTTTCCCAAAATGCTGTATTGTGTGTAACAGAGAAAGGTATCAAATTAAACAGATTGCAGACAGTTTTTGTCTCATCAGTCTACCTAATTGCTGTCTAACCCTTTCCATGCTGATGGATATCAATGACTTTGTCTGATGTACTTCAATTTTATTTCATTCAAGGCTTGAAAGGCTTTTTTAAGATTTTTATTTTTTTAAATGCAACTTCATGTTGTTAGGTTCTATGGAAGATTTTGATCCTACATATCAGATAAGACTAAGGTCTGACTAGTAAGATATATATATTAGGGATGCGCCGATCAGGTTTTTTTCTGCCGATACTGATCACCCCTGAGGGCCGATCGCCGATTCCGATCGCCGATACCGATCGCTGATACCGATCACATAGTTATGATTTATTTATTTTTTATCATAAACACTACCGTTACATTATGTGAAAAAAGGAACCGTGAATTCACCTTAATTTAGACAAAAACTTGTTTTTAATAACTTTTTCCATGAAGAAAACTAAACAAAACAGGCATTGTGCAAATTGAACTGCTATCAATAATACCATCTTTAACAGACTGATAACATATGAGGCTCTGAAGAGGCTAAATAATGCAAAGAGCCAAAATAAAACCTCTCAACA